>CAUYLG010004562.1:0-66173 GCA_963573385.1 Cacajao melanocephalus
TTATATTCCTCTCTAAGTTGTCCATTCTCATTAGCATTTCATTAAATCTTCTTTCAAGGTTCTTAGTTTCTTTGCATTGGGTTAGTACATGTTCTTTTAGCTCACAGAAATTTCTTATTATCCACCTTCTGAAGCCTGATTCTGTCAGCTCATCACACTCATTCTCCATCAGGCCTTGTTCTCTTGCTGATAAGGAGCTGCGATCCCCTGTAGGAGGAGAGGCATTCTGATTTTGGGTGTTCTCAGCCTTTTTGCACTGATTTCTTCCGATTTTTGTGGATTTATCCACCTGTCGTCTTTGTAATTGCCGACTTTCAGATTGGGTCTGAGTGGACGTCCGGCTTGTTGGTGATGAAGTTTTTTCTGTTTCTTAGTTTTTCTTCAGAGGATGCCCTTTTCTCACAGAGCTAGGCCTTCCCAGGTTCAGCTGTGCTTACTGTGAAACTCCTAGTCCTCAGAGCTTCCAATTGCTGTTCTTTTTGTGGGGATGGGACCAGCCAAGCCTGACTCAAAGGGCACCCAGTCCCGCACACTCTGCACCGAGAAGTGCCACGCCAGCAAAACAGCTGCACCGGCCAAAAGAGTCGTGCTAGTGACCCGTGTGGCTCCTCCGCTGGGTTGCTCCCAGTTTGTGGGCAACAGAAATTCGTCTGAAATTGCGGCATCCACTCGCTCTCTGCGCTTTCACTGGGAGCTACAATCCTGAGCTGTTGCTAATCCACCATCTTGGAGCTCTCTCCACCTGGTGATGAAGTTTTTTCTGTTTCTTAGTTTTCCTTTGGCGGACGCCCCTTCTCCACAGAGCTGGACCTTCCCAGTTCGGCTGTGCTTGCTGTGAAACTCTCAGTCCTCAGTGTTTCCAATTGCTGTTCTCCTTGTGGGGATGGGACCAGCTGAGCCCGACTCAAAGGGCACCCCATTCTGTATACTCCGCACCGAGAAGCGCAGTGCCGGGACGCTGGCAAAACAGCCGTGCTGGCCAAAAATGTTGTGCTGGCGACCTGTGTGGCTTCTCTGCTGGGAATCTCCTGGTCTGTGGGCAATGAAAATTCGTCTGAAAGTGCGGCGTCCACTCGCTCTCTGCGCTTTCACTGGGAGCTACAATCCTGAGCTGTTGCTAATCCACCATCTTGGATCTCTCTCCCGTCTCCAGACATTTTAATGATTGCCATTCTAACTGGCATGAGATGGTATCGCAATGTAGTTTTGATTTGCATTTCTCTAATGACCAGTGATGATGAGCATTTTTTCATATGTTTGTTGGCCTCATGTATGTCTTCTTTTGTAAAGTGTCTGTTCATATCCTTCACTCACTTTTGAATAGGCTTGTTTTTTTCTTGTAAATCTGTTTTAGTTCTGTGTAGATTCTGGTTATCAGCCCTTTGTCAGATGGGTAGATTGCAAAAATGTTTTCCCATTTTGTTGGTTGCCGATTCACTCTAATGACTGTTTCTTTTGCTGTGCAGAAGCTGTGGAGTTTGATTAGGTCCCATTTGTCTATTTTGGCTTTTGTTGCCAATGCTTTTGGTGTTTTGGTCATGAAGTCCTTGCCTATGCCTATATCCTGAATGGTTTTGCCTGCCATGTGCAGAAAGCAGAAACTGGACCCCTTCCTGACATCTTACACTAAAATTAACTCCAGATGGATTAAAGCCTCACAGCTTTTAGGATTCTTTCCTTTGTCTTGACTTTAGATAACCAGATGACAATGTTTCTAGGTGATGATTTTGTTGTAATAGATTTCCCAGGTGTTATTTGATCTCCTTGTATTTGGATGTCTAGGTCTCTAGTAAGGCCAAATAAATTTTTCTCAGTTATTTCCACAAATATGTTTTCTAAACTTTTAGATTTCTCTTCTTCCTCAGGAACATCAGTTATTCTTAGGTTTGGTTGTTTAACATAATCCCAAACATCTTGGAGGCTTTGTTCATTTTTTCTTATTCTTTTTTCTTTGTCTGTGTTGGATTGGGTTAATTCGCAAACGTCTTCAAGGCTCTGAAGTTCTTTCTCATTGCTGAGGCTTTCCAGAATATTTTGCGTTTCTCTAAGTGTGTCCTTTATTTCCTGAAGTTGTGATTTTTTTTAATTTATGCTATCTATTTCACTGAAGATTTTTCTTGTATCATTTTTTAAAATTTCCTTAAATTGGACTTCACCTTTCTCTGGTGCCTTTTTGATTAGCTTAATGACTGATCTTCTAAATTCTCTTTCAGGTAAATCAGGGATTTCTTCTTGGTTTGGATCCATTGCTGGTGAGTTAGTGTGATTTTGTAGGGGTGGTGGGGGGCATGTTAAAGAATCTTGTTTTGTCATATTACCAGAATTGTTTTTCTGGTTCCTTCTCATTTGGGTATGCTATGTCAGAGGGAAGATCTAGGGCTCAAGCCTGCTCTTCAGATTATTTTGTCTCACAGGATGTTCCCTTGATTTAGTATTCTCCCCCTTTTCCCAGGGATGTGGCTTTCTGGGAGCCAAGCTGTAGTGATTGTTATCTCTCTTCTGGATCTAGGCACCCAGCAAGTCTACCAGGCTTCAGGCTGGTACTGCAGGTTGTCTGCAGAGTCCTGTGATGTAAATTGTCTTTGGGTCTCTCAGCTGTGGATACCAGCGCCTGCTCCAGTGGAGGTGGCAGGGAGGTGAATTAAACCCTCTGTGAGGGCTATGAGGGCCCACAGTTTTGGTTGTTTAATGCACTGTTTTTGTGCTAGTTGGCCTTCTGCCAGGAGGTGGTGCTTTCAAGAGAGCATCAGCTGTGGTAGTATAGGAAGGATCAGGTGGTGGCTGGGTGGGGCCCTAGAACACCCAAGAGTATATGCCCTTCATCTTCAGCTACCAGGCTGAATAGGGAAGGACCATCAGGTGGGGGCAGGGTTAGGTATGTCTGAGCTCAGACTCTCATTGAGTGGGTCTTGCTGTGGCTGCTGTGGGGGTTGGGGGTATGGTTTCCAGGTCAATGGAGTTCTGTTCCTAGGAGGATTATAGCTGCCTCTGGTGAGTCATGCAGGTTTTCAGGGAAGTGGGGGAAATCTAAAAGTCACAGGCCTCACCCAGCTCCCACACAACCCAAAAGGCAGTTCTCACTCCCACTGTGCTCCATCAATAGCATTGAGTCTGTTTCCAGGCAGTGGGTGAGCAGGGCTGAGAACTTGTCCAGGCTATAAGCCTCCCAGCTGCTAAATCAAGTGGGGTTTTTGTGCGTGGATTCTGCGCATCAGATTCATGCCCTCCCCTGAGTTCTGGCCAGGAAACTTCATATTTGGTTAGAAATTTTACAAAGTTCAGCTGGAGATTTCCTTCTTCTTGTGGTCTTTTCCCAGTTCCCCAAGGAGTCCTGTGAGACAAGTCTGAAATAGCTTTTCAGGGGACCCAGAGAGCCCACAAGCTTTCCCCGCTGCTTCCTCTAACACTGTATTTTGCTCGGCTCTCTATATTGACTCAGCTCCAGGTAAGGTCAGAATGTTCTCCCATGATCTAGACTTTCAGGTTTTCCAGTGAGGTTGTGTGTTTGGGGGCAGATGATCCCCCTTTCCCACTTCCACAGTTTGGGCGCTCACAGTATTTGGGCTGACTCTCAGGCTCTGCAGGAGCAATCCACTTCCTTCAGAGGGTCTGTAGGTTATCTCGGCTTTCCTGGTCTATTCCTGTAGTAGTTCTGGAGTGGTTGGTTAACACTGGGGTATAAAACCCTACACTCTTGCCAAAACTCAAGGAAAACATGGGCAGCTCCCTCCAGCTCCTCCTTTCCTAAGAGAGAATAAGGAAGGGCCTGTGGCCTAGAAGCAAAGGGAAAAAAGAGAACCAGAAGGAGAGAGGAGACCAGCATGTGCTCAGGATTAAAATCAGGCAAATTCCCCACTTACAAGGGAAAGAATGACATTATCAAATTGCCTGTAGAAAAAGGACAGAGAGAGAAGGGAAGTTTTTGTTATTGTTGTTGTTGTTGTTGTGTGTGTGTGTGTGTGTTTCTGAGACAGAGTCTCATCCTGTTGCCAGGCTGGAGTGCAGTGGCATGATCTCAGCTCACTGCAACCTCCACCTCCCGGGATCAAGTGATTCTCCTGCCTCAGCCTCCCAAGTAGCTGGGATTACAGGGGTGCACTACCATGCCCAGCTAGGTTTTGTGTTTTCAGTAGAGACGGGGTTTCACCATGTTGGCCAGGATGGTCTCAATCTCTTGGCCTCATGATCTCCCTGACTTAGTCTCCCAAAGTGCTGGGATTACAGGCATGAGCCACCACACCCAGCTGAGAGAAGGGAGTTTTAAGTGTTCTTCAGTGTTTCCAAAGGGCCTTCTCCACGACCACTGCTGCTATAAGCTTTCCCCTATAACCAGGAAGATGGCCCCAAATCCCAAGGCCCAGTGGGTAGAAAAGCTGAGACTTCTCTGGTGAGAAGTGAGGTACTGGGCTTGCATCTCAATTTCTCGGCACCCTGACCCAGTTACCTCCCTCTTTCCTTCTCTCTCCACTTGTCACACACCCCTGTGTTCTAGATGTGAACCACTGACAAAGCATTTTTCATGCACCTTGCTTTAGTGGAGATGTGACCCATGTCTACACATAGGCTCCATCTACTGCCAGCACCTAGTGGGATGACTTAAGGTCTAGCGGAAGTCATATGAATAGACTGTATGGCTGAGTCATATCGCTATCCCTGGCAGGTACAGCAATCAGCCCAGACAGCACTCTGTGTGTTCTTAGTCAGATGAGTGTCTGGATGACATGTGTTATTTGAGAAGAGCACAGAGATTTGAGTAGTTTCGCCTAGATTCAAGTGCTGATTCAGCTACTCACTCACCCAACACGTGACTTGAGTGAATTTGTTAACCTCTCTGAGCCTAGTTCCTTATCTGGAAAATAGAATTAATGCTGACATCTTGGGATCACTGTAAACTAAAGTGGTTAGTTAAAAACAAAAGCATTCGAGAGGTATGAAAGCCTGCAGTGATGTGGGATACCATAAAGGTGAAGAAGGTAGTATCTCAAGTTGAAGAGCCTGGCACTTGGGTCCCAGCTACACTGATCACTAGTGTGGGGACCTTGAACAGATGCTGACACTTTTATTTTTAATATAGACTTTTTATTTTTGAGACAGGTTCTCATTCTGTCACCCAGACCGGAGTGCAGTGACGTGAACATGGCTCACTGCAGCTTTGACCTCTTAGGCTCAAGCAGTCCTCCTACCTTACCCTCCTGAGTAGCTGGGACCACAGGCACATGCCACTACGCCTGTCTAATCTTTCAATTTTATAGAGACAAGATCTTGCTATGTTGCCCGGGCCAGTCTCAAACTCCTGGGCTCAAGCAATCCTCTGGCCTCAGCCCCGCAAAGTGCTGGGATTACAGGCATGAGCCTCTGTGCCCAGCTAGAATTTAATTTTTAGAGCAGTATTAGGGTCACAAAAAAAATTGGGTTAGAAGTACAGAGGTTTCCCATATACTACCCCCAGCCCCAGCTTCCTCCACTATCAACATCCCATACTGAAGTGGTGCATTAATTACAACCGATGAACCTACATTGACCCATCATTATCATCCAAGTTCCTACTTTGCATTAGAGTTCACTCTTGGTGTACATTCTACAGGTTTAGACAAATGTATAATGATATGCATCCACCATTATAGCATAATGCTGAGTAGTTCCACTGCCCTAAAAATCCCCTGTTCTTCACTTGTTCATCCTTCGATGTCCCTAGACCCCTGACAACCACTGATTCTTCTACTGTCTCCATAGTTTTGCCTTTTTCATAATGCCATGTAGTTGGAATCATACAGTATGTAGCCTTTTCAGATTGGCTCTTTCACTTAGCAACATGCATTTAAGCTTCCTCCATGTTTTTTCATGGTTTGATAGCTCATTTTCTTTTAGTCATGAATAATACTCCATTGTCTGGATGTACCAGTTTATTTATCCATTCACCTACTGAAAGACATCTTGGTTGCTTCCACATTTTGGCAATTACAAATAAAGCTGCTGTAAACAACCATGTGCAGTCTTTTGCATGGACATAAGTCCTCAACTCAGTTGGGCAAATACCAAGGAGCATGCTAGCTGGATCATATTCACTTTTCTGAGCCTCATTTTCTTCATTGGTAAAGTGGAAATAACAATAATCCCATAGAGTTATTGTGAAGTTTAATTGAGATAATGCACATGAAACCCTTTGCAATGCACCCAGCACATAGGCAGTCCTCAATTAATGGTAGCCATCCTTGTTATCCTATTCAAGAGTAATGACAATACAAATGTGAGAGATGTAAATTCAAGTACTGACCGAGGGACATGACATATGGAGGTGTCATCGTCATGCATCATCTGTCCATATTCCAACAAGGCACAGGGGAACAAGAAATACTAGAAAACAATTGGGGCACCATTGCTGCCATTGAGGTGAGATCTGGTCATCTCCTAGGGCCTGTGACCCTGAGTCCTATAGTCCTGAGCAGCCTGAGCCAGGGTAGGCGAGGTGGAGATAAACCCATTGTCCCACAGTGAAGTTTGTCACAGGTTTAGCAAACCAAGGTATCCTCCCACTGTGCATTCCTCTCCTCCCCAAGCCTGCTCCTCCGGCAGCTCCCCGCTCCCCTCCTCCTTTTGACTGATCTGAGCCAAGCCCTGCCCATAACTAGAAGCTCAGAGGTGAGGAAAACAAAGTTTTTCCTCTCTTCACTTACTTCCTGTGAACTTGCTTCATTGTTCCCAGAATTACTAGGTCACCAGGAGGCTTTGGTACCTTGGTTTTTTTTCTTCTTCTTCCTTATGCTTCTCTGGAGACAACAAGGGTCACCTGGGGTCCAGCCTTGTGTGGCAAAGGTATGCTGATGGGATTTCTCTGGAATCCATTTCTGTGGTGTTTCTTGAGTGAGGGGATGGACTGAATGGTCTGGGTGCTGTGTGGCTTTCAGAAAGCAATGCATTCTTTTCTGCAGAAGGAGCTAAAGACACGTTCTCTGAGGTTCCAGTGACAGGCCGCGTTCACTGGAAACAATGATGGTGTTTCATTTGTTTCTGTCTTAGCCTTTCTTTTTCAGGCTACCGTGGAATTATTAAATGGTCTGAGTCAGAATCAAGCCTGAGCCTTCCAGAAGCCCTTCCTTAGACAGACGCTGCTAGTAACGCTTCAGCCTCTGACAAGTGTGTCTCGTTACTCCATTTATGTGCCCTTCACCTCGGCTCCCATCCCCCTCTCTTGGACAAAAGCTTGGGGAGGAGTGAGAACAGCTTTGCCCTTTGCTCTTGGAGCAGAGCGTTTCTCTCAGGATGCAAAGCCCCCGGGGAAGCAGGCATTTCTGCCCATGACACTGCTGATGTGTTGGGTGGAAAGCTGCCATCCGAGAGCCTGGCTTAGGCACCACTCCAGCAACATCAGCTGAGTGTCCCCCAGAATGTCACCTGCATAGTGAGGGTGTTGAACCTGATGACCTCTTTGATCTCCTCTAGATCCATTTTTAAACATTTCTCCAAGTGACTTTAGCACTGTCCAGTAGAGGTTTCTATGATGATGGGCATGTTTACCAAAAGCGACCCTGTCCAATCAATAATGGCAGCCACTGGCCACGTGTCACCTTTGAGCACTTGAAAGGTGGATGGTACAGTAGCAACATGTTTATTTCATTTAATTTTAATTAATTTAAATTCCAGGAGCCACAAGGGGCTACAGGCTACCATTTTAGACAACACAGGCCTAGGCTACTGGATTCTGCATGTTTAAAACTGTATGTTCTGCTGATTCTATCTAAATTTATACCACGCATCCACCCATGTCTCTTCATTTCCAGTTTCCACCCTAAGCTGAGCCACCAACATCTCTTTCCTAGGAAATGACAATATTTACTCCTTTGTTTCCTTTCTCTAACTTTAGCTCCCTCTGTTCCTTTTACTACAGGGCAAAGTGATTTTAAAACAAAAATTGACCAAGTTACTCTTCTCCTCAAAATCCTTCAACAACTTCCTCACTGCAGTAAAACTGAAAACCCCTCATGAGGCCTGAAAGTGCTTGCACACTCTGAACCCTGTTCCCTCAAGTATCTGCATAGTTGGAAGCCCTGTTCTCTCAAGTGACTGCACACTCTGAGCCTTGTTCTCTTGAGTGCCTGCACACTCTGAGCCTTGTTCCCTCGAGTGCCTGCACACTCTGAGCTTTGTTCCCTCGAGTGGCTGCACACTCTGAGCCTTGCTCCCTCAAATGCCTGCATACTCTGAGCCCTGCTCCCTCAAGTGCCTGCACACTCTGAGCCTTGTTCCCTTGAGTGACCGCACACTCTGAGCCCTGCTCCCTCAAATGCATGCACCCTCTGAGCCCTGTTTCCTCAAGTGTCTGCACAGTCTGAAGCCCTGTTCCCTCAAGTGACTGCACACTCTGAGCCCTGTTCCCTTCAGGCCTCACCCTGTCTCAGTCTCCCTGCTGTACCCACCACACATTAGGCTTCTGGAAGCCACAAAAGCCTGTTTCAGTTCAGGTCCTTTGCCTAAACTTTTTATTTGTTTTAGAGCTGTGCTGTCCAATACAGTGGCCACTAGCCACATGTGATTTTTAAGAAATATATTTTTTTCATTAATTAAAATTAAATAAAATTTAAGATTTATGTCTCAGTCACACTAGACACATTTTAAGTGCTTGCTAATCACATGTGGCTGATGGTTACCATATTGGACAGCACAACACAGAACATTTCCATTATCAAGAAAGTTCTTTTGGACAGCATGGTTCTGGGACATTTTTCCCAACACATGAGCTTAGCTAATTCCTACCCATCCTTCAAGTCTTGCATTCCACAGAGGCCTTTTCTGACCCTTCAGTTTAAATTAAGGGTCCCACTTCATTTCTCACAGGACTTGCAATTTTCCTTCTCCGTTCTTACAGCTGTTTGCAAAGTTATAGGTACGTGCCTGACTGTTTAATATTTCATATTTTCTCTTAAGATCTAAGGCAGAGTCTCTTTTGTTCACCTGTCTATCCTCAGCCCCTGTCTCAGTGCCTGGCACTTAGCAGGAGCTGATTCATGTTGAGTGAATGAATGAAATAATGAATACATGTATAGATGGGTATGACTGCACATCGTTTACTTGCCTTAAGCAGCACAAAATAAAGAGTGAGCCCTTAGGGACACATGGTCCTGAAATAAAATTCTGACTTCCATTCTCTTTCTAACCTTTGGGAGCTACTGTCTCCTCATATGTAAAAAGGGAATGCTGTTGCCCTCTTAGAGTGCTGTGCTGAAGAGTGAATGGGCGAATACGGGCAAAGCCCTCGGGATATAATAATAGGTGTCAGGTGTATGTGCCTTTCTTACCCTTTATCCCCTCCGCCATGTCCTTCCATCCTTCTCCATGTTTCCCTCCCTTCCACGCTGCATCTCTGGCCCTAGCCTCTGAGTCTCTCATGCCTCAGGCCCATCCCTCTCTAAGAGGTCTTTAGTTCCTGCCAAGCTGTCACAACTCAAGGATTAAACTAAAAATTTCTCCAACATAGAGCACCCTCTATGTTTGGGCATTCTTCACTAGCTTCCCTGCATGTGACTATAAACCAGCCTGACCCGCCTTCCCACCCAGAACTCATAAAGGCAGACTCCAGTCCTGGAAATGCTCTCACAATAGCAGGTGCTCTTAACACCTGGCAGAGAATGGCCCCATTCCCCTGGGGCATTTTCCGGCAATTTGTATCTGTGGACCACATGAATCAGAATCCCCTCCAGGGCTTGTTTAAAATGCAGATTTGTGGGTCTCACTCTAGACTTATTTAACCAGAGTCTCTGCAAGGGGGGCCCTGAAGCTGTATTTTCAATAACCCAGCTCAGGTGATTCAGAGCTCTTGTCTTCTCGGGGTTTAACATTTAACCCTGTGGAACACTGGAGGATGCTTCTGATAAGCCACTCACTGATCCTCCTTTAATGGGTATATAATTTCATTTTTACATCAAAAGATCATTTACCAAACACCTACCTAGTGAATTATTGAGTTTATTACTATTATTTGGAACTCATAAACTCACATGAGGAATTCTGTCAGCTTTAAAGGGGATGCCAGCCTACTGTAGAACCAAACCATCTTGTAGACTTCCATGGGGCAAGTGTCCACAGAAGTCGCTGGAAGTCCCCATTGGAGGTCATTTAGAAAAACTCAGGGTAATCAGAGGACAATCACTGTTGTCCTGAATGGGTCATGATTTTAAATTGCTGTTCTTTGTGTTCCTTAATGATAATTTATATTGGTTCATCACTATCAATTTGTTTTCTATGGGTTATATGGCCCACCCTACAATATGTAGGCATATAGTTTGGCATCAATACAAATCGTGGCCTACATGTTCCCAATAACTAGAACTTAAGGCAGGCAGCTTGCTGTTCAAATATAAATAACCTCAAAGCTAAAGCAGATGTGTGTATATGTAATCCCTCCAAAATCTGCGTGAGATTGATATTTCATCATAGTAAGCATGTTCTTTTCCCACATGAAGTTGTAAAGGCAGTGGGTAGGAGAGCGGTGCCAGCAGAGACATTTAAGTAGCCCTGAGCCAGGCTCTGAGCAGAGCTATTGTCATTTTTCCTTTTTTTTTTTTTTTTTGCTTTGGGAAGAAAAAAAATATCTTCCCTTGGCACCCTAGGCTCACCTCCTTCAGGCAGAATTGCCCGTTCCTCTGGCCCCTGCCTCACCTCCTTCCAGAGTTCTCTCCACTTAACTCCACCCTCATCCACCCTGGGAGGGCACAGCCCAGCTGTACCGAGTTGAGGTTTTTCTGACCTTCAGAAACAAGTGGTTGGCAGAATCCCCAGTGCCTATCTTCTTTCTGCTCTTCCCTGGGGCCCCTTGACTCACCACCAACCCACAGGAGAAACTACAGACCATAGCAGCCCAGTGCCAGCAGCACCTACCTGGAAAAGTTCCTGGAGGTTCAAGAATGGCTCCTGTATGTTGACTCCCTGTCTCATTTCAGGTGCCATGTTGGACTTTTATAACCCCTACCACAGCGCAAGCCAGCAAGGTGGGGCTTCATGCACATGAGGGGGCTGAGGGTCAGAGCAGTGTGGTGGCCATCCCTCACCAAACTGAGCCTGCTCCCAGGAACTGCTCCCTTCACCGTCCCATGCTGGAGGGCAGTGCCCAGCCAGCTCCTCTCTGTGCCCTTTTCTTTTTCTTTTTTTCTTTTTTTTCTTTTTGGTTTTTATTCCACACAATCCCGTTTATGCTAACATGCACAAAAACAGCAAGATGTTGCTGGTTTGCAACTAGGACATATTTAATTTTAAAAAATATTGAGGATTATTTACACATAGTGAAATGCATAGCTCTTAAGTGAACCATTCAATGAGATCTCGAGTGCAGCTGGACCAAGTTAATGACAAAGCAGTAGACAGGGGTTCAGCTAGGAGGCTGGGATGAAGACACTAGGAAAGGGGCCACTCACCCTCACAGCTGTACCACCCCAAGTTCCCCTTCGCTTTCCCGCTGAGGGCCTGCTGACATCCTGTTTAACATGACTGTCAAAACAACTCTTGTTATGCTGTCTCAGCCATGTTTATGATAGTAAAACAACTTGGGAGCAAGCCAAAGGTTCATTAAATAAAGTACAGTGCCACCCATATAATAGAAAATGCCATTGAGAAAGAACGTTAATAGACATGGAAAACTGTCTATTAAAGGCACCTTGCAAAACACCAGTGTTAACAGTTGTTCTCAGTGTCTGAATTATGGGTGATTAGTATATTCTTCCTCTGATTTGCCAGTCCTTTGTGCAACAAATATGTAATGGTAAATAAATTGTATTTGTTGAAGATGCTTGGCTCTACATTGTCACATCTGGAGGAACAGGGTGTACACAGGAAGTGCAGAAACGCTACAACAGCAATCTCCCTGGCAGAACTGAGGTGAGCAGCAGGGAACTCCTACATGCCCTAGGGCAGGAATCTGTGGCTGCCTTTCTCTGGTTCAGAAGGTCTTACACTGTGCAAGAGCTTGCACACATATCTCACCATTTAGAGGAAACTGGCTGGTTAGCATCCCAGGGAAGGCTAGCTGTTCTCACAGCACCTTCCATGTGGTTCACTGCCTCCATGGTTTTGTTCTTCCCATTCCCTCTTGCTGAAGATCCCTTTGGCATGGCTCCGTGGATGCAAAGTCTACTCATCCTTCGGAGGTAGGATAATGGCCCCTCCAAGATGCCCTAATCCCTGTATCTTGTAAATATGTCATGTTGCATTGCAAAAGAGACTGCAGATGTTGGCAGATGTAATTAAGGTTACAGAAATTAAAATAGCCAGAGTACAGCCTGGCATGGTGGCTCATGCCCGTAATCCTAGCACTTTGGGAGGCCGAAGCAGGTGGATCATTTGAGGTCAGGAGTTCAAGACCAGCCTGGACAACATGATGAAACCCTGTCTCTACTGAAAATACAAAAATTAGCCAGGCGTGGTGGTGCACACCTGTAATCCCAGCTACTTGGGAGGCTGAGGCACGAGAATTGTTTGAATCCAGGAGGTGAAGGTTGCAGTGAGCTGAGATTGTGCCACTGCACTCCAGCCTGGGTGACAGAACGAGACTCTGTCTCAAAAAAAAAAAAAAATAGCCAGTATAGCCCAGACCATCCAAGTGCACCCAATCTAATCACATGAGCTTTAAAAGCACAGACTTTCTCCAGCTGGAGTCAGAAGAGAAGTGGCAGAAATCAATAGAAAGATTGGAAGCATGAGAGGGGCTTGGTCCCCATTGCTGAAGGCTACGTGGAAAGCATGAGGAGAAGGTGGGCAGCTCCAGCTAACAGCCAGCAAGGAAGTGAGGATCTTAGACCTACAGCTGTAAGGAACTGAATCCGGCCAACAACGTTGATGAGCTTAGAAGCAGATTCATCCCCAGAATCTCCCAAAAGGAACACAGCCCTGCCAAAACCTTAATTTTGACCTGGTGAAACTCTAAGCAGAGGACGTAGTAGAGCCACATGGACCCAAACTTCTGACCTACAGAACTGTGGAATCATAAAAATAGGTGTGATGTTAATCCATTAAATTTGTGGTAATTTGTTTTGGCAGCAATGGAAAACAATACATCATCCTTCAGAATCAATGCAGATGCCACTTCCGTGAAACCTCCTCCAGTTCCTCCCTCCATATACGTGAGTGTTCCTTTCTCTGAACTCTCCAACCACTCCACCCCAAGGCTTTTCAGCCCCACCATGGTCCACCTGGTCTTAGGGTTATTTGTGCATGTGTTGTATTTCTCCTGCTAGATAGACTGGGAGCTACTTGGGGCAGTATCTTAGGCTGGTTCATCTTATTTTTCTTTTAGGGCATAGCACAGCACTTCCTATGTAGCCAGAGCTAAATTTTTCTTGGAAGACTGTCTTTCTACCTGGATGTTTGTCTATTGTTTAATAAAATGAATCTCTGTGGCAATTAAAAATTAAAACAGGGACCCCAGAAATATTTACAAATATGGAAAAGAATAGCTGATGATGGATACTGACAGCATAAGAAAAACTAGAATGTGCGAAAGTAGGACATCTAAATCTTTTTGATGCTTGGAATCTGACTCCTCTGACATTTGGTCCTAAGATGTACATTAATACAAAAAGTAAATAGGATTACAAGAAGGAGTCTAAAATATAACTTCTTAAAAGATTTAACTTCTGGCAACTTGGCGGTTTCAGGAAATGAATGTTCCTCTTCTGCTTCAAATAGATAGAGATGTGGTAGAAACTGTAATATAATTTTTTAACACCCAGCTGAGCTCAAAAGAAAGAAAAGGAAACTCTTAGGTTCCAGAGAAGAGAAAACTCAAAGTCATACATCAAGATCAACATCTGAGCAGCCCAGTGGGCCTTGAACCAGGACATCAGTCTTAGTGGCTTGGCTTAGGGATTTAACACCCACCAGTAGAGATGAGGTGTTCTCAGGCTAATGGAGGTAGAAAGCTGAACTCCTATATAAAATAGTACCTATGGCATGATAAGAAACTTATATTTGGTCTTCATCCCTGGCTCCTGATAGAGAGTGCCTAAATCACTTGGAACTTCCTAGGTGATAGGAGTATCTTTTGTTCTAATGAGGTGACTCTTGGTGGGCTTCTAGACAGCTTCAGAATGGGGCTGGTTACCAAAAGGACCAAGCCTTGATGAGAAGCCTAGAACTTTAAGTATCACTCTATCCTCCAACACCATCCCATCCTCCCCAGGAAGGAAGAGGGGCTGGAGATTGAGTTAATAATAGAGCATGCCTATGTGATGCAACCTCCATAAGAAGCCTCTAAACGATGGGGTTCGGGGAGCTTCCAGGTTGAACTCATCCATGTGCCAGGCGTTGGGAGCACCTCAACCCCATGGAACAGAAGCTCCTGCACTTAGGACCCTTCAGACCTTTCCCTATGTGCCTCTTCATCTGGTTGCTCATTTGCAACCTTTATATTAAGCTGGTAAATGTAAGTAAAGTGCGTTCCTGAGTTCTGTGAGCTTTTCTGGCAAATTACCAAACATGAAGAGAAAGTCATGGGTACCGCTATTTATAGCCAGTTGGCCAGAAGAACAGGAGGCCTGGCACTGAAGCAGGGGCAGTCTTATGAGGCTGAGGCATTAGGCTGTGAGGTTTGTGCTAACTCCAGGTAGCTAGTGTCAGAATTGATCTGAATTGTTGGATACTCTGGTGTCCAGGGAATCAGAGAACTGGTTGTAGTATTGGAAAGTACCATAGAGTTCTCATGAAGAAGGGAGAGAAAAAAACTGTTCATTAGCCTGTGGAAGCAGCCAGAAAGCATTGTATCTACTCAGAGTTCTTGGGAAGAAAAGAAGACAAAAAGTTTATATGAAAAATCAAAACTCCAGGTGTTGGGTCTATACTTACCCAGCTCACATGGTAGAAGCTTGCCTATAAACTGATAAAAAGGCAGTGAAAGCACAGAAGCCGCGTTTGCTCTATAGGGAATAGTTCACCAACCCACAGAGCACAAGTTCCCCGCAGGAAACAGAACACCCATTGAGAATAAGTTTATAATGAAAAAAACATGAACTGTGAAGAAATATTTCACATTGAAGGAAAGAATTAGACTATGAGAACCTGTAAAATCTGAGAAAAATAAATTGTGCTTAAAATGTTGGAAAACAATTTTGCAAAGTTCTTACTACATTGCAAGCATTGTTCTAAGCATTTCACTTGCATTAAAGAGATAAAAGAAGGAGCAGAACATAATGATAAAATATAATAAATAGAAAAGGAAATAGTGTTTCTCATCGCATACTAAGCACTACCAAAATTCCCCATGCACTGGCACTTGGCAGAGACACATGACTTTTTCTAGCCAGTGATCTGCGGCAGGTGGTGCTGGGTGTTAATTCCAAGCTTGGCCGTAGGATAGCTAATGTGACATCCTCCAGATGTCCTTTTCCCTGTCACAGACCCCCAGTAAGCCTTATATTCCAATTAGTGCAACTGCTAGATAATGGAGCCCCTGTCATCCTTGGTCTCTGAGTGACTGTGTAAAACAGACCCCACCAAAATCCACTGGGCACAAAGGAGTGAGAAATAAACCATTATTGTATTAGATCATGGAGATTTGAAGATTTGCCTGTACAAGAATAACAACAATGACCAATCAGAGTGTTAAAATAAGGTGAAACTAAAACACTGGATTATAACCACATGGAGGAAGAGAGGGGAAAATCATTTAATGCATTCTAAGCTTCTCAGCCTCTCACACTGTTTGGTAACAACATAGAAATATTAATTAAACATAGGCTTTGCTGAATCAAGTGTGCATGCTAAAAATATAGAGATTACCTCTAAAAGAACAGAAATAGGGTGTAGAACCATCAAACTAGTATAAAGAATGGAGTGGGGAGAATGGTGGAGCAGAAGAAGGGCCGGGGGACAGGGATGTTTGATTAAACCAATGGCAGACAATCAGAAAAAGAGAAAGACAGAAAGTAGTCACTAGTGATACACCCAATGAGACAACAGAAATAAGTCAAAATACATAATTAATCATCATTAATGTAAACACATTGTTTTGCCAGTTAAAAGAGAAATATCCTTCGACTGCATTTAAACACACGCACCCATCATACAGGCTATTCATAAAAGACCAAATCACACACAAACTGTGTGTACTATTTATAAGAGACTCAATAAAACATGACACAAACAGTTGAAAATAAAGAAATGGGGAAGGTACGCTCAGAAATCCAAGAAATGGTGAAGGTACGCTCAGAAATCCAAGTGCGGACTATGTGCTTTGGAGGAAAACTCTCATGCACTGCAGAAAGAAGCATGTTCAAAATGGTTGGCTACAGCATTGTTCACCAAAAGGGAAGACAAGAAACAGCAGAAACATCCAGTAGAAAGGGGATAAAAACTTAATGTTGGTATACACCTGTAATAAAGCACCATGTAACAGATAAATGGCTAAGTCAGATCAAACGGGCCACGATGAATAAATATTAGAAGCATAATATGGAACAGAAAAAAGCAGTTGCAGAGGGCTATCAAAATAGGGTATTATGAGTGTAGGTTCTTTCTAAAGGAAACTTTTTATTAAAGAATTATATACATACATACATAAAATGTACAAATCATAATGTACAGTTTAATGAATTCTTAAAAAGTGACATGGCCTGGTCACCTGCACTTAGATAAATAGCACATGACCAAGACCTACCAGAGGCTCTCCCCCAGTACTACATCCCTCCAAAGGGATCAAACTTCTAACCCTGGAGGTTGGTTTTGCCTGTTTTTGAAATATATGTATATGTGATCCTACAGTGTGAACTCTTTGTGTCTGGGTTTTGGTTTTGGTTTTGTTTTAAGATGGATCTCCGTCTGTCACCCAGGCCCAGGCTATAGTGAAGTGGCATGAGCATGGCTCACTGCAGCTTCTACCTCCCGGGCTCAAGCAATCTTCCCACTTCAGCCTCCCAAGTAATGATGACCACAAGTGTGAGACACCATGCCTGGCTAATTTAAAAAAATAAAAAATGTTTTTCAGTCAGATGTGGTGGCTCACACCTGTAATCCCAGCACTTTGAAAGGCCAAGGCCAGGAGTTCAACACCAGCCCCGCAACATGGCAAAACTCTGTCTCTACTAAAAATACAAAAATTAGCCAGTCTTGGTGGCACACACCTGTAATTCCAGCTACTGGAGGCTGAGGCACGAGAATCGCTTGAACCCAGGAGGCAGAGGTTGCAGTTAGCTGAGATCTTGCCATTGCACTTCAGCCTTGGCAATAGACCGAGACCTTGTCTCAAAATAATACTAATAATAATATAAAAATAATTATATTTCTAGAAATGGGGTCTTGCTCTATTGGCCAGTCTGGTCTCAAACTCCTTGAGTTAAGCAATCCTCTCACATCAGCCTCCCAAAATGCTGTTGCTGCAGGTGTAAGCCCCCATGCCCAGCTGTATCTGACTTCTTTAATTCCATATTATGTTTGTGAGATGCATCCTTATGGAAGTATGAAGCTGTATTTTATTTTCTTTTGTATGCTGGTAATATATTGTATGCTGCAATTAATTTATGAACTCCATGGGTGATCTACATTTGGGAATTTTGTTGTTTGGGGCTATTACAAGCAGTGTTTCTATGATCAATTTGGACTTTTCTCCTGGTGCATATGGGCGAGAATTTCTCTTGGGTATACACTCAGCGATTGTTGGGTTAGAAGGTATGCATACTTTCAGCTTTAGTAGAGACTCATAAACAGTTCTCCAAATTGGGCGTACCATTTTACTACCTTAGCAGTGTGTAAGAGTTCCAGTTCCTTCACATCGTATTCACACTTGATATTTTTAGTCTTTTTAATGTTAGTCATTGTGGTGGTTAATGGGTGTGAATTTTAAAACACACACACTGTGCACTCCTTGGATATGTACACATGCATTAAAAATATAAGAACATGAATGAGGACTTTTACCTCAAACTAAGGACAGTGATTACTTCAAGGCAGAAGGAAAGATCTCAGATTGGGGGGATAAAATGGGAGGCTTCAACCGTACTTAGAACATGAATCTTTTTACATGAGAAAAAATGTGGGCAAACAAATATTTTTTAAGAACCAGGTGGGAAGTATACATGTGGATTTTATCTTTCTCTATATTACTTATGTTTGATTCATCCAGAAATCTTTGTTTTTATTTAAGAAAAAAGTTTTTAAAGGCAAGAAATAGACTCTCCATAAGGAAGAAACAAATTCGCAAGTGTCCCTCGTTACACACATTTGAAACATGACTAACAGACCAGATAGTCCTCTCCTGGGTATAATTTTCCCAATACATAGAAAGATTTTAAGGAACTATAGTTCAAACAAAATACATAATTATGTGGTCTGATAAGGGATTAGAAGCAAATATCAAAGTTAAGTATCATCATTTATGATTCTTTTGCAGGGAGGTTCATTCACTATGCTGCAGTGGATATCATATGAGTGTCCATTTAGAAATAAGAATCTCGTGGTGTATTCTTGCACTAGGAAATTTCTACTTTGTAGTGAGATTGCTATCACACACTTACTACAAAGGACTGATGTTATCGTAATGAAAAACAAGACCAGCAGAAAGAATAGCTCAGGATTCTTGGTTTTTAATTCAGCCACAGCTGCCTCCAGAATCTTCAGTTACCTCCTCCCCACCATCCAGGTGGTATCCTGGTAACCTGCACTTAGATAGACAGAGCTTTCTCCACCTCAGTTCTACTGACATTTTGGGCTGAATAATTCATTGTTGCAGTGGGCTGCCCTGTGCAACATAAGATGTTTCACAGCATCCCTGCACTCTAACTGCCTGATTCCACGATCCACCACCCCTCCCCGAGTTGTGGCAACCAAAGAGATTTCCAGACGTTGAACGATCCCTAAAGGCAAAATCATCCCTAGTTGAGGACCACTGGGCTATTCCCCCTTGGGATTGTCCCTTCCAGCTCTAAAATGTTATGCTTCAGTTGTATCATTTGAGCAATACACATAGTTTTCTCAGAGCTTTGAAGAGCCAACGATGGCCAGGCAGACAGCTCGGGTCACCTGTGTGGCTACTCAATTGGTATCTCAAGAAAAGAGGAGCATTTGATGGAGCAATAGAGGAAACTGACAATGCTTTGGCCAGGGGATTTTATCCATTGTAAGAATGGGACAAGTGGCTATGGAAAACGATTGAGGCTCAGGAGAAACTGAAGGTGTTGTCAAGGTCAACCAAGCACACACGCTTGACCTCACTACACTGGGTCTCAGCTTCCAATAGATTGGGAATTCCCGGCCATGTATCACATTACAGCAGGGTGAGGATTCCCAGTTATACAACACCCAGAAATTAGGGAGGCAAGAATGTGATGTGTTTGTAAATTACGCAAGTAGAAAATGGTATCTATCCTGTCATAGGGTGGTTCTCAAGAAGCAAAGCCTTAAAAGGTGGCATAAACTCCCAGGTGAGGGGGCTTCTGTTTTTGTTGAGGGTGATTCTCAGCATAATAGGCAGATGTGTAATGTCAGCAGCCAACATTTAGACAAACTAGTAACTCCCAGCCAAAGAAAAGGATTTGCAATAGTGTCTACTACAAGTACAGAGTATAAACATGTTTGGACGCTAAATTTACAAAATCATTGTACATAGGCTTGGAGAATCTTGGAACAGCAGGGGATTGACATTTATTGAGCACCTAACAGCAGGTGTCAGATGCTGTGCTGTCTTCATTTTCTTTTCTTTTCTTTTCTTTCTTCCTTTTGAGACAGTCTTTCTCTGTTACCCAAGCTGAAGTGAAGTGGTGCGATTTGAGGTGCACTTTGGCCTCAAACACGTAGGCTCTAGAAGTCCTCCCGCCTAAGCCTCCCAAGTAGCTAGAACTACAGGTGCATGCCACCAAATGTGGCTAATTAAAAAAAATTTTTTTAGAGACAGGGTGTTGCTCTGTTGCCCAGGCTGTGCTGGGTGTCCTTCACTGACTATCTCATTTAACTTCATAACACTAACAACAGGTCTTACACTTCTCCACTTATAAATGAGGAAACTGAGGCTCAGAGGGTGAGTAATGTTCCCAAGGGAAGAGAACTTTTTTAAAATACTGAAGCTGAGTGGAATGTTTGCTGGCAGCCCTTGCTCTTTCCACTTGAGCCCCTAGCTTAGCCCAGCATCTGGCCTTTTCTTTGAGATGGAGTTTTGCTTTTGTCACCCAGGCTGGAGTGCAATGGCATGATCTCAGCTCACTGCAACCTCCTTCTCCTGGGTTCAAGAGATTCTCCTGCCTCAACCTCCTGAGTAGCTGGGGTTACAGGCACCTGCCACCAGGCCCAACTAATTTTTCTATTTTTAGTAGAGACAGGTTTCATCATGTTAGCAGGCTGCTCTTGAACTCCTGACCTCAGGTAATCCACCTGCATCGGTCTCCCAAAGTGCTGGGACTACAGGCGTGAGCCACCACCTGGCCTCATCTGGCCTTTATAAAGAAGCACATGGTGGATGTAGTTGAGAAAGGAGAAAACCTGATTTTGAGACTTAGGAACATGAATACCGAGTGCCTTGCAAGCCAATTTCCTCATCAGCTGAAGGCCACAGATTACTAACAGCCACATCTCCCAGTGTTGCCAGATTAAAGTCGTGCATAGGAGAGCCGAGAGCTCCACACTACTCCAGAATCACCACGGGACTATTGCCACCAATCCACAAGGTCCTATAAAGTACATAGGGTCCTGGCAGGAAGCCGTTGGCCCACCTCCAAGAGGACAAATAATACTTCCACTTGATTTTTCCTAAGACTGCTGGCTCTCAGGAAGATGGAGAAAGGGTCCAAGACCCCATACATTCTGTACCCTGGAAAAGGCTTATTATTAAGCAACCATCAGGACTCTCTGGGGTGTGGAGGAAATGACCTTTGGGCCATTATCAACAATGCCTTCCAACCCCCTACCCTTCTGGAGTTGCCTCCCACTCTGAAGTGGCTGTTCTGGGTTTGGAAAGAGATGCAGGAAGTCTGATTCCTAAGGCAGGTGCTTTCCTACTGACAATGAGCCAGATATGTCCTTTCCCCTGGATTCTGAGACCGAGATGGAGGGATGGAAGAGAGTGAACAGGTAGAAAGATGAGTGTGATGGGTGTGTGTTTGTGTTTGTGTGTGTGTGTGTGTGTGTTTTCTCCAGGGCTAGAAGCCAACTGAAGTGTGTAATGCAAAAAATTAAGAGCCAGCACCACCCCATTCAAAGAGCTGAAACTTTAGCATCTGGAGGCTTAGGTTTAAGTCACTGCTGTCAGAAAGAAAATCCAAATGGAGATGGTTATGTCAGAAGTATCGAGAGCCAGGAAAGCGTGAGGAGTTGGACCCCAGTCACGTACACGCCCAGATGGAATCTGACCTATTAAACTGGGCCAAATTGTAAAACCAGCTGTATTTGATCTAAACTGTTTCTGCTGGACCTGATCATTAACCTCCTGGAGAAACAGCTATGCCAAACTGGATTGATCATCAGAGACATCCTAAGCTGTGACCAGTCATCAGCAATCAAAGACTCTGCTAAAACCTTTCAGATATATAAACTTATAGTAACCTTTATAAGCCCCTGCCCAACCTCACCTGGATGGCACACAATTTAGCTGGTTGCTCACCACAATTCCCAAGACCCCAATTAAAACACATTCTCTTTTGTTTGCTGCTGTTCAGTGTCGGTTTTCTTATTAGTGTCACTGCTCAGGCACTCACTCTATAAGAGATGAAGCTTCTTGCCAGGCAGTGGGTTTTGTGCCTTACATTTTCTGATGCCATCTTCTGCATTTTCTGATGCCATCTTCTCCACAACCCCATGAGAGCACCACCATTATCTCATTCACAGACAAGGAAGTAGAAGTATAAAGATTTAAACGGTTTGCCCAAGATCACACAGCAGCTAAGTGGGAGACAAAGACTGAAACACATCAGTTGATTTCACAGCTAGTGCTCTGGTCTGCACCATCATCTTCTACCCTGAGCCTCAGTTTCCCTGTTTGTAAAGTGGATATGATTATAATACATACCTCATAGGTTCACTGAAAGAATTGCAGAAAGCATTGGAAGGGGGAGTGCCTTTCAAATTGCTATACAAATGCTGGTTGTTGTCATTGTCAGAAAAATTAAACAGCGTGAATAACAAAAGAGAGTGACTTCTCTGAATAACAAAAGAGAGTGACTTCTCCTTCTGCACTTCTGATAAAGGCTTGTGAAGGTAGCTGGGCAAGGATGTTTGGGTGCCCCTCATGGGCCACACTGGAGCAAGCCGGCCTGAGGCTATTTTGATCTTGGGGCATCAGATGGTCCCTTTCTTTGTTGGGGTTCCATCACACCCTCCAGGAAGTCCTCCTGGGTGGTAGCCATACTGGTATCCCTGCCCTGTGGCTCTCATCCCCTTCCTCTCATTGCCTTAATGCCTCAGTCTAATCCAACCACAGCTTTCCAAGCAGATGTCATTTACCATGAGACCCCCCTTTTCTTGCACACACACACACACAGACACACACACACACACACACTCCTGTTTGGCATGGAGAATGCATGGCTTGCTAGCTCCAAAGGAAACCTCTCTTCCCAATCTCTCAAACTCTGTACTTCAATCTTTTATACTCTTGAGGTAGATGATGAGTTAATGGTGGCAAAATCAGTCTCCAGCCATCTCTTTGCAAGTCTTGCATAGACGATTTAGATTCAGCATCTCTCTTTGAAATGAGGGGATGTTTTGCACTCACTGTTTTGTTTCCCATCTGTGGGGCTGAGGAAAGAATCCCATTTTAGCATCCTGTCACAGGAGCACTGGCAGATAGGCATATATCGGCACACAGGCATATCTTGGGCTCAAGCTCGCTCTGTCTTCTTCCCATCCGGTATAACTAGATTTCTATCATATACCCCAGCTCCCTGACCCACAGGTTTCCCAGTAGAAGTCTCAGTTGACTAATGGATGTATGGTTTAGTTAAAAAGCCTGGACTGGGAACCAGGCAGCCTTGCTGTAAGTCTGACTGCGCCACTAAAGGGCCGTAGGACCCTGGATAAGTCAGTTTCTCTCTGTGAGCTTATGTTTCTCCTCTCTAAAATACAGAGGTTGAGCCTGATGGCTTTCCAGCTCTGGGATGCTGGTGAGGGGGTGGGGAGAGTTGTACACGCCAGAGCAGGGCAGTTCAAGGACAGAGATGACGCCAGAATCCCTTTGGGCGGTGCCTGACATTTCCACTTCCACCAATGGGTTGCTTTGTTTCAGGTGACAAGATTGTCACAGGATTTGTCTCCTGCCTTAGGAACATGTACTCCCCCGCTTCAGGATAGAAACAAAACAAAAGGGCCTGGGGGGCACCAGGGTGACCTCATGCTTCACCAATTTAAGGAAGCTGCATATCATGAATCGTCTTGTCCCACAATCCAAAACAGGCAGCAAATGGACAGGTTTCCAGGCTCCCCCTCCACAAAAGATAAAAATATCATGGGTTCAGGGATGTTCCCAGACATAAATCAATCAGCTAAGACTATTTCTGTCCTTATCCCCTGCCCAGAGTTCCTCCTACAACCTCTGTCCTGCCTCCTGTCCCAGCCTCCTGGCCACCTAGCTCTGGAGTAGAGGGAGGCTCATCGGCTGTCCTGATGATAGCTCAGCAGCTTGGCTGTGCCAACAGGATAATCCTCACTGTGCCTATACATGAAACAGTGGGCATTCTGGTGCCTCCATCTGTCTCCACGAGCCTGGCTAGCAAGTGTCCACTCTGACAGGCAGGCGACTCCCAATACACACCAGGCTTCCTGGCCTGCCAGGGAGCTGCCTACTGATTGCGGTGGGCACTTAGGAGTAAAGGTCTCTGAGTAAGCCTTCAGCATGGCAGGGGTAGGACTACTCCTTCATGTGGTTATAGGGATTAAAGGACCTACCTTGTAAAACCACTGGGAGGAGGAGGATTAAATGAGGCCCTGTAGGTAAAGCATTTACCTTCTCCCTTGGCAAGTTGCAGATACTCCAAAAATAAGAATTGCCTTCCCCCTGCTAGCCATTAATCTGGAGCTCAGACTCCCTCCCACAGCTGACCCATGTCTTTGGAGAGCTCCTTTGAGACTTTTGTCAGTCTAAAACCCTAAGTCAGCTTTGAATTCAGCTCTTGGAGAAGCCTCGGAGGACGTCTGGTCTACGCAGAGATCCTACATCAGTACCTGGTGGTTAACAGATGCAACCCTGCTGGGCCATCTGGAGAATGTGCCTCTTGTTCAATCTTCTGCTGCCCTCTGCAGGTTCCAGGCCATACTGCAGGCAGTGTTGACTGCATTCCTTGTGCAACACCAAAAAGACCAAGGCGTCTCCCATTACAGACTCAAGGAACTTTAAGACTAAGACAATAGGGCAAGGCAAAGTGTCTGAGGCGGATGATGCCTCTGAAGAGCACAGTGATTTCTAGTTCACAAAGCACTTGCTTGTTGGATTTTCATGACCTCTCTACTCTCACCTTGGTACCTAAGCACAGAAGGGAATTCTGAGTCATTGCTTAACCCCAACAGCTTCACTAATAACAAGTGACAGGTCTCAGGCCCTGCCCCAGGACATCCCTGAAAATCATCTGAAATTGACCTGGAGACCTGGATCTCAGTGTAAATACTCTTAGTTTGTAAAGCTCTTCTACCTTGACCGTGTTATAAAACAGTGAGCATATCTGGGATACTCTGGAGAAGGGAATTTTGTAAGAAAGTGTGTGTGTGTGTGTGTGTGTGTGTGTGTTTTCAAGAAATGAAGGCTGGCCAAGATACTGAAGATACTAGCATTTGGTGTGATGATAATGAATAAGCATTTTTCACATGCCAACCAGCTGACAGTTCATTTATTAGTGGCATCAAGTGCCAGTCCAACTATATCATTTCCATTATTCTCCCTCCATAGCCATAACCACAGATTCTGTCTGGCTGAAGGTTGGATTTATTCAGCGAAGGCATGCGACAGTGACACATCATCCACCCAGCACTATGTAGGGATTAAATCACCTGTTGGAGTAATAAAAGAGATGTTTGTTCTTCTCCTGTTCTCTTTACCAATCTCAGAAACTTCAGGTGATCTAAGCAGAGTTCATTAGACCAGGTATCATATGATAGTAAGAAAACCAAGCCTTAGATTGCTGCAGATCCCTTATGTAACTGGAGTTTTCAGGTCACATATTTATAGGCTTTTAGAGCAGAAGATGTGAGACAACCCTTTACTGCAACCCCATGTTTGCAGTCAAATGGATCACAGGAAGGGGAAATGACAGTCCAAGGTCACAAAGTAGAGACAGAAGAGACAGAGCTGGAATGAGGACCCAGGCTTCTTGGCTCTTCTACCTTTGGTTGATCTTGATTTTGATAGCAGCATTTCTTTTTTTTTTTTTTTCTTCAGAGGCAAGATCTTGCTCAGTCACTCAGGCAGGAGTGCAGTGGCGGAATCATAGCTCTTGGCAGCCTCCACCTCCTGAGCTCAAATGATCTCTCCACCTCAGCCTCCCAAGTAGTTGGGACTACAGGCATGCACTACCAAGAACAACTAATTTAAAAAAATTTTTTTAAGACAGGATCTCTCTATGTTGTTCAGGCTGGTCTCAAACTGCTGGGCTCAAGCAATTCCCCTGTCTCAGCCTCCCAAATTGCTGCGATTACAGGTGTGAGCCACCATGCCAGGCCTGATAGCATCATTTCCAGGTGGAAATTACTTTGGTTTCAAATGTAAAGATTAAACAATCTTTTTTTGTAAACACTCAAAGAGGAAGGGAAAGAAATCTAGAACATTGTAGGTGCTCAATAATTGGGTTGATTGGATTTTTGTGTTATAGAGTAATCTTGCTTTATGTAGATTCACAAACTAGATACAATTAACCTTGAATTTGTTTCATTCTTTAATGATTCAAAGATGGTTAGAGGTTTTAATCTTTCCCCACTGCCTCACTGCAAAATTTGAGTATAGATTCAAGGTTATGCTTTGCTGTTCATTGGTTTGAAGGCAAGGCTTTCAGAGGAAGCAACACAATTTAAAGTAACTTTGGTTTAAGCTATGGGAGGTTTGTGGGAATCCCCTTCAAAGGACAGACACCATCAGAACTTGAGCCTATACAGGCTGTCCACTAAGTGGGGAATAGGACAGACCCTGACCCTATTCCAAGTACATGATTAAAAAAGACAGAAAATGATCCTAATTGCATATTCACCATTTAGGCCTAAGAGTTTTGAATTTGCTTCTCATTATGTTTGCAAATTACATTTTTGATCAAAATCTTCCAATGCATTCACTCGTCTTCCAAATTCCATCCTGATGAATCCAGCTCTGTCATTCTGTGACTTTTACAGATCCATGTTCTGTGGTGTGTTCCTCCTGCTCCATGGAAGCCCAAATGCAGCACAAGAAGACTCTGCTGGGGACTCTCTCTTCAGACCCTTACAGACCAGGGTTTGCAGTTTTCTGGCACACCAGTGACACACTAGGAAAGAATGACAGTGTTCTTATTGCCAGGGTCTGCTGATCATGCTCCTTCCACCCTCTTGCCCACATCACCTCCCACCACTGCCAACCACCATTCCAAGGCCAAGCACGGCTCTGCACGCCCCACTGTGGAGAATGCCCCAGGGCAGAACTCCGTAATTTCCTAGTCGCTCATTTATTTTCATCGAGCACTTTCCATGTGGCAGGCATTCTAGTAGGCTTTAGAAGTATGGTGATGAACAATACAGATGTGGTCCCTTTTGAAAACTCACAGTCCTTAAAAAGTTCATAGAATCAGCTGCTCATGCAAACATGTAGCAAGAATTTTTAAATTGCTGGTATATTGTGATATAGAAAATAATCTTTGTTTTAGGTCTGGGGCCACAAGGAGGTTACTAAAATGATGGAGATCTGCATCAGGCTGTTTGCAAAGAGCTCACCTTGCAACCTGTGGGAGCTTATTGGGAGCCATGCAGCCCCAGTCCTCTCAGGGAAATGGGGTTTGGGTGATTGTCAGCATTGGGAGCCATGGTGGGAAGGTTCTCAGCTGTGGGTAGGTTGCTGCACAGCTGTGGGCATCTTCACTGCCTGGGAGTGCCACAGAGTCTGTGCAGTTCTCACTCCATAGCTAAGGTTCTTGGGGACCCACAGGCCTCTTTCATCTGCTGTGCTGAAGTCTGGAGATTTGCCTGACCCTGGGGCTTTCCTGTACCCTCCCTACTCGGGGCCATGTGTACCCACTTTACCTCTAAATCCAAAAGGCTTTTTGGATTTTAAAAAGAGGAAGCCCAACCCGAGTATCAGGAAGAATCCAGTCCTGCTAACTCCACAGAGGTTGCAGTTGCAAAGCAATTAAAGCCATGGTGCAGAGCCCACTTCAGCACCACTCAGAGGGTAAGCTGGTTCCGAGATCCCCACAGTGGAAGCAACCGTCCTAGTAAAGTCTTCTTTTGCCAAGCATTGCTAACTACAAGTATCACATAAATGCTTCTTAAAGTGATTCCAATGACTATGGAATTCTTCTACTACTTTCTGCCACATACACCTTCAAGACAGTAATCAGTCACCCCATAATGCAATCATCTGATTTCCCAAGGTTGCAAAGTCCTCAAGGACACCTGTGTGTCTTCAGTATCAGAATGGTATACAATAATCACAGGACAAATGTGGTTGATCTAATTAATGTTTCCTCTTTTTCCCTCCATCCCCCCAATATTCATACAGTGTCCTTAACATACATTTTTTAAATGCTAGCAACTGACACTAAAGATTAGGCTCTCTGGAGTTTCATCCATCACTCTTATCTAGATGGAAAATAATAACATCTGTGAGTTATGACTGTACACCACGCATTCCTCCCATCTCTAAGGAGGAGGCCCAGCTACAAGCTATAGCTTTAAGGAGGTTTCTCATTATTCTCTTGCAAGTTCGAGTGTGTGCTTTGTACTGCACGCAGTGAAGGGTGGCCATTGATGCAAGGCTTCCCAGTTAAGAGAGAGCCCACCACCTGTCCTCTGTGCAGGACCTTCCCTGTGGTTTGCCAGCCTATCCCTGGACTGAGTGGAAACTTGAGGGGCATCATACCAGGGTGGTGAACTTGTCCACGCAGGCGTTGCGGATCTTCTCCGGGGTGGCAGGGCTGTCTAGCCGGAAGAGTTCCTTCATGTTATTACCTGTGTGCTGTGCTCGAGCTGCACGGATGGCATCTTTGATGGCAAAGAAGATGGAAGCAGCCAGGAATAGGGGCGGCTCTCCAACAGCCTGAACACAGACAGGGCACAGGGCTGGGGCTCAGGCAGGAGGCCCAGCCTCCACATCATCACCATGTGGACCTAGGAGGCCAGGCAGTGAGCTCTGCACCAGGAGGGCTGGTGGCACCGGGAAAGCACGGACGGGGCCACACTAAATATGGCAGGAAGGCACAGTCAGAATTGATCGGGGGCTGAGAACAATCTAGCTAGTACGTGACTGGAACTCATGGGCATATTTCTTTGAACACTCACTGTGTAATTTTCTCTGATGACACCATGCAAATATAATGTACCATGTATAGTCATACTCAATAATTGTATTTTACAGACCACAAAATCTGATGTAAGTTTTAACCTTTTCCTCACAGTCACTAGCAGAGGGGAATAGTCTACCTACAACTCTAATACCAACATTTATTGGCACCCACAGTCATATTGACAGCATCTGCAGGAATTATGGGCAGAATAACGAACAAGAATTAAAACACCTTCTAGCATAGGTTGGTTTTTCTCCCCCCAAAGTATAGATCAGAAACAACCTATATCAGAATCACTAAAGATATTTGCTAAAAATGCATGTTCTAGGGCCCTAAGCCACACCTATTGGAGCAAAATGTCTGGGCCTGGGGCCCAGAGAGGTGCATTTTTATCAAGAGCCCCAGTAATTCCCATGCATGGTAAAGTATGACAGCCAATGGCAAGGGTCACAATATGTCCCAGCTTCCCCTGCCCCCTACAGTAAAGTCAACCACGAGAGGAGCAAATGGCTGTTTGTTTGGTTACCAGGGATTAGCTGCCCTCCTTCTTCAACCCAGGACCGTATCCATCAGCTAAGCCAATTTTCAACCATTTCTTCATACTTATTGGAGATAGGAAAGAAATAGAGGACACTTATTCATAATCCTCCAGGTATCTGACCAAGTCTTTTTTTTTTTTTTTGAGACAGAGTCTCACTCTGTTGCCCAGGCTGGGGTGCAGTGGTGCAATCTCAGCTCTGCAACCTCTGCCTCTCAGGTTCAAAAGATTATTGTGCCTCAGCCTCCTGAGTAGCTGAGATTACAGGCACGACCCACCATGCCCAGCTAATTTTTTTTTATTTGTAGTAGAGATGGGGTTTTGCCATGTTGCCCAGGCTGATATTGAACTCCTGAGCTCAGGCAACCACCCACCTTGGCCTCCCAAAGTGCTGGGATTATAGGCGTGAGCCACTGCAAACAGCCTGATTGTCTTAAGGTCGAGTATTGGCAACTGAAGGAGGTAAAAGGGTGTGTATAAAGGTGCTACCCCATCTGCAGTGAATGTGCTGATTCGCATTGGACTACAGCAATGCCGTACCTGTAAAATCGTCCTTAGGATCAAGCACCAGTGATGTACGCCTGAGATATGGGTGTGCACCAGGATTTGAATAACAAGGTTTGATGAAGGAATCCCTCTAAATTCACCCAAAGAAGCAGGCTTCAGACCATACTAAGGTGCTGTCCTCAACCCAATTCTCAAGCAGGACTGCCCAACTTTCCCACTGCCCCTACCCAGGTCAGTGTCAAACCATCTTCCCTCCTCAAGATATTCCCTTTGAAGGCCCACCAGGTGGGTCACTGAGGCCTCTCCTCACCCGCTGGGGCCTCCCCCAGGGCAGATCAGAAGAATGCAGCACAGAGCCAGAGCATTGGTACCTTGGATGCATAGATGGCCTTTTTGTTGGGGCAGTCACGGAGCAGGGACACCCTGAACTCAATGGGGATGCTGCCAAATGCAGGGATCTTGTAGGTGCTAGGGCCACGAGTGTGTAGGCTCCCCTCAGGGGAGTAGTGTAGCTCCTCTAGGGTGAAGAGGCCAAGGCCCTGGACAAATGCCCCTTCCACCTGCAGGATGGATGGAGAACACAGTTACCCTGCCTCCCTCTTCCCTAAGGACAAATACCACTAGCCACAAAGGACACAAAGCCCCACCTGTAGTGCAGCCTGGAATGTAGGTAAAACAGCCCTCTATTTGTTACCTGGCTCCTGCCCCAGCCCTGGAATAACCTATCTGGACTTCTGCCAGGCTTTGGCTCAGGTAGAGCAAAGACGGTAACACTGAAGGTCACATCGCTGGGCGTGTTTCCCACTGAAACCTGCCTCAGTGCAGATGGGGATGTTCCTTCCACGTTGCTACTAGGGAAATGGTGAGCCAAAGCTAGGAAGCAAGCTCGCAGAAGGATGTATTTGATAGTAGATTCTTTGAGACTTACCTCCAGCCATTGTGAACGCCCACCCCTGCCTGTCTCTGGGAGAAAGTGCCCCGACTGCAGCTTAGCTTACAGGTCTCTTCTAGGATAACTGCCATGCTAGACGGGCCCACACATCTGCTCTCCCAGCACCCTGCTCAGAAGAGTGACATGGGGTGCTACCGTACCTCAATGAGCACTCAGAAAAGAGACCAGCTGGCAATCACCTTTGGGTCTGTGGTGCCTGGCTCGGTGTCTAGCCACAGTAGGGGACCATAAATGGTTGTTGAATGAATTAATGAACAGATTGACTAGTAGCCAGATTTTTGTATATTCAGTAATTGTCCGTTTGTGAGAAGTACAATTTGTATTTTCTACCAGATGCTCAGTCTTAAATTCTTGATTTCTCCTCTGTTTTCTCCCATTTCACTTGTTCTTTATTTTGTTTTATTTTTTGAGACTGAGTCTTGCTCTGTTGCCCAGGCTGGAGTGCAGTGGTGTAATCTCTGCTCACTGCAACCTCTGCCTCCCAGGCTCAAGTAATTCTCCTACCTCAGCCTCCCAAGTAGCTGAGATTACAGGTGCCCGCCACCACATCAGCTAATTTTTGTATTTTTGGTAGCGATGGAGTTTTGCCATGTTGTCCAGGCTGGTCTTGAACTCCTGACCTCAGGTGATCCCCCACCTCAGCCTCCCAAAGTGCTAGGATTGCAGGTGTGAGCCACAGCACGCAGCCTTATTTCACCTATTCTCCCCAATAATTCCATATTCTCCTAAAGTGATTTTCTCTGGGACCTCCCTTTACTACTTCTGCTTAAGCCTTTGTGTTTTGCTCCCAGGGCCCTTCACCACTCCACGTTCAACAGCATCTACTTCCTGGGGTACAAAAGCTGTCCTGGGTAGAAGAGGAATGAGAAGACAAAAAACTCTTCTGACCTCAGGCTCCACGGTCTGGGCATTGATCCCAAACTCAATCTCCATTCTACACTGTGCTCGCTCTCAAATTGGGAGTGTGCGCATGTCCACATGTGCATGCCATGTTTCCCCATTCCTCAGCTTGTTCTTTGCTCTTTGTCAGTGCCCTTCCCAAGTTAACTCACATGAATCTGCTTTCTGCCTTGAAAGTTGCTTGAACGATCACCGATCTATATTCTACTTTGGGGAGTACTCCCTAGGTTCCACGTTTCAGCCTATTTGAAGACAACCTTGGACAACATGGAGGGATTGGGGCGCACTTGTCCGAGTCTGTCACCACCCTGGTCCCCTGAGCCTCACCTGTCCAATATCAATGGCGGGGTTTAGACTGGAGCCAACATCCATGACAATATCTGTGCGGAGGTTCTAGAGCAGACAGCAAAATACAAGCATTAGAGAAGAAAAAGATGTTTGGAAGATGAAAGGTGAGTCATGGTCACCCTCAGATGGCAAGTGCCAACCAGAGTACATTCCCAAGCAGAAAGCCCTGGGTATGCTCAGGCAGAAGTGTTAATGTTCCTACCAGATCTCTGCTGCCACCATCACTGTGGAAGTCTGAGTTTGTAGCAGCTGGGCAGGGGATGGGGAGCAGCAATGATCTCTCAGTAACTGCACACACATTCGTATGTGAGTAGTCAGACAGTGTCCCAGAAACCTGGGGCTTTGAATCTGAGTCTGGGTAGATCATGTACAAAAGAGTCAATGTGCTATGTTCCATGGGAGAAATCCAACTCACCCCTGTTTTTGTAGGGCCTGTAGGCTAATAATTCCATTATTAAATAACCAGAAAAATAAAAGGAAGACTATTTTGTGACAAGTAAAAGTTATATGAAATTCAATTCAAATTCAAATTTCAGTGTCTATAAATCATATTTTATTAGAACACGGTCACTCTTATCTGTTTACAAACTGTCTATGGCTGCTGTCACACTTCAGTAGTAGAGTTCAGTAGCTGAGGCGGAGACTGTATGGCCCACAAAACCGAAAATACTCTGTGGCCCTTTATAGGATGATTTCCTGTCCTTAACATAAGGCATTATTTTTCCAACCAGAAAGTTTCTCTCTATCAGCTCTTGGTATTATAACTCAGTTGTTTCTCTTCTCTTTCCCACTAAGTACGAAAGTTGTGCAGACTTCTTACCTTATGATCTCCTGTTAAGCAGTCAATTTCTACTTCAGAGCAAGCCACCCCATAGGTGAAGTAGTGGAAGGGGTTCCCTGAGTTAGTCTCAAAGCTGTAGCCCAGATTGGGTGTCCTGGGAGAGAAAAGAGAAGATACTACGTGTGTATTGACATGAACACACCCCCTTCCCTATGCACACATAGCTTGACCCACAAAATCTTTAAACCCTACAAGTTTTTTCATTCAGCTGTTTTCAAAAAACGTCCATGTGTTTCGAACAATTTGAACCTGTTAATGAAACCCAGGTAATCCAGAGCATTTTGTCTCTGGGCTCTCCCTCGTTTTCCAAATAGCCCTTCTGTCCTCATTCTGTACAGCCTAGCAGTGTTTACTACCATGCTGGCCTCTACACAGCAGAAACACAGGTGACAGATCTGTATGGGCTCACAAAGGACATGAAAGTCACACTCCAAAGATGTACTGAATTAGAATCCAAGGTCTTCAGGACGGAAAGTTCTGCCTGTGGTGGCTCTTAGACTGTTCACATAAGTCCACCTGCTCACTTTCTTAAGGTGAAAGCTAACAAGATCAGTATCTCATGCTAACCTGGGTGCACCTTTAAGCAGCCACTCCCCACCTGCTGGTCCCTTTGAAAGTTCAACAAATGATTTGAGGGAAGTGATACTAATAGAAACAAATGCTCCCTTATATATTTTTAAAATTTTCAATCTGAAGTACCTTATACAACTCCACTTTTGCGTGAGTCATATAAGTGTGTATCTATGCGTTTGTGCATGTATATTCACACACCTACAGTTTATGGTACACTGACTCTATGTTTTTCTATACACTACACAGGAATAATGTGAGCTGATACGACCAGATCTGCACAAAAACAAAATCAATATGGGGCTAAGGGAAAAGGCTTTTCCCAGAAGAAACCACCACCAATTTCTTCCACCTCTGCCTTCTCCATGCTCATCTGGGTTCACCTTTATAAAACCCTAGTTTCGTGAATTCCAGAAATATAATAGAAATTTATAAAAAAATGTGTTTATGTATGTGTAGGTCAGATATCAATAGCCTAGAAAGCATTATATATAACTTATATATGGCTAATATATATATGTGTATAGATATTACACTGAATATATATGTTTATACATATATATGTCTTAGACATATATATGGCAAAGAAATGTTTTATACATATGTATGTCCCAGGCATATATATGTATAAACATATATATTCAGTGTGATATATGTACATATATATATTAGCTATATGTATGTTCATACATATGGCATAGAAATGTTTTGTGGGTATATATGTTTATACATATATATACCTTATATATGTATATATATATGCCTTATAGATGTATAAACATATATGTCTAATATATATGAACATATGAACATGTTCATATGAGCATACATATGTTCATATATATTCATATACATATGGCAAATGTTTTATACAAAGAAATGTTTATACATATATATTTTGCATATATATATTCATACATTCAGACAAGGTATTTTAAAGAAACATTGAATTATTTTCCAAATATATTGATCTCTGAAAGAAAAGGTCCTAGTTAAACTTCCCAGAGATGGCTAAAACATGATGACTGACATTAAACATGATCATATCTTTTTACAACTGCTAAGTCAGATGGGCAGGGTCTCTAGCTATTCATGCTGCTACTGAATTTAAAGTTGCAGAAGACATACACTCTCTTGAAAAATCTCCCTGTATTAATAAGGTTCCAGTGTATACTGCATTTTGTAACAAGACCACGTGCTCTAAATCCTCCTCTCATTGTATAAAAAGTATCCCCCACACAGTACAAAGAAGCATTCATGGCTAACAGCAATGCCTAACGCCTAACACTAGACACCCTCGTTTCTGCAGGGGAACACTGAGGGAGGAAAGGTTAGGTGACTGGCCCCAATATGTCATAAATGAGGGAACAAGGGAACAGGTTCAGCAGGACCACTGACTTCCTCAGGTGAAATGGTGCACCCTGAGACCAGAACTAGAAGTCAGGTCATCTGACACACGGCTGGCGCTTTTACTTCTTGGCACACGGCGTGGCATGGTCATTTCAAATATTTTGGAGCATCTTTAGACTGAAATTGCTGGAAGTCCATTGAAGAGATAAGAGTTTCAGTGGAGCTGCTCTCTCCTGACCACAGCCTGGAAGGATTCGGTGCTGGAGGGGACCAGTGAGCTTAGGATGACATCACACTATGAGCTGGGCAAGGACAGCACCATACTTACTTATAAAACCCAGTGGCAGACAAGCTCACTGTGTCCATATAGGCAGCTGTGACCTGAGGAGAGGAGATGGCCATCAGGCAGGGGAAGTGAGGTTTTCAGAAACCCTGACCCACCACTAAGTTTTCAGGAGCTCACCTCCTCTGGAAGCCAATCAACTCATTTTACGAGTGACTCCCACTTCCATACCTTACCTCACATTCTCCCTGGCACCATCTGTACCAGGTCCTCATTATCTGAAGCCTGGAACACTGTAGTCACCTCTTAACTGATCTTCCCGTCTCAAGTCTTCTCCCCAGCCCAGCCGAGTGGCCATCTTAACGTACGACACTGCGCATGTCACTCCCCTACTCTAGAGCCTTCCGTGGCCCTTATTGCCTACAGAGCAAATGCCTGACATTAAGAATCACAGTCTTTCTGGCCTTTTGTAGCACACCATGGCCACCCCAGCCACATTCAAGAGCTAAATCTCTCTCAGGTCTTCTGTGTCCCACGCCTCTGCACGTTTATTAATGTGGTTCCTCTTCTATATATGAGCAAATCCTTTTCTTCCCTCAACAACTACTCGAACTTGCCTCTCCAGACTCCCCTCCTTGGTGATTTCTCCCTACCTGGCCATTGTAAAGGCATCTTGCTATTATGCTCATGTGATCCTTAACATGTTCACCTCCTGCTTTTACATATGCTTTCCTGTTGATCAAACTATCCCTTCCATCCTATGCCTTTGATTATATAATGTGGTTTTTTTGGTATCCCCAAACACTAGCACACACTCAGATTTAAGTTGTGCTTGATATAATTTATGTCCTCATCATTAGCAGCCACCAAGCTCTTTTCTATGTCACACACACTATTTAGCACTTTGCTTACATTATCTTACTTATATTCACTACAACCCTAGAAAACTTATACTATTATTAGCCTCATTTTACAGATGAAACTAAGGTTTAGAAAGACTTGGGCCTAAAATCTGCACTAGTCATTTAACATAATGTGTGCATACGTGTGTGTGAGTGTGCATGCATGCTTGTGTGTGTGTGTGTGCGTGCATGTATGTGTATGTACGTGTTGTTGACTGTGGCTCATTTATTGGGGTTATCTATTTACAAGGCACACTTGTCTACGTGGCTGGTGGTTGAAGACAAAGCTCAGATCCACAGGTCAGATGCTAGAACACGGTTGTCAGGACTGTCGTTAAAAACATTTTAACTGCCTGATAAATCCATGCTAAAACCCAACCACGAAAATCAAGCTACGTTCATGTGCTATCGGTGCATGTGGTATAAAGAGGTCACAGAAGGCATAGTAAGATGAGTGAGTCTGAGAAAAATGCCATGTTTTCTTTGAATCTATTGAGGAAGATTTGTAGTGAGCTGGTTTATGTGTGGTCACATTTGATGTGTTACTCTTCTGCCCAGTTCTACCACTCCAATACTGAGGAAGGATGCAGAGCTGCCATTGATATTTCCACCTACTGGAGGAGCCACGGCCTCCTACCTGTGAGAGACTCCCTTGCAGCATCCCTCTGAGGTTTCTGACATTCAGGCCACTGCTCTAGAAGTCAGAGAATTGGGCTCATTCATATTGTAGGTGCTTGTTCTGTCATTCACCAAATCACAGGAATGATAGAAGTCCTTGGGTGATATTTTCTCCCCATGCTCTCACAGAGGGAATCTCAGTGGACTCAGACTCAAGAGATGGAGATTTGAGGGAAACCAGGCTCATTTGGGACAAGCAGGGCGTGGAAGCCGCTCAGGTGAGCCAAGACAACGCAATGAGTCCTGTTCAGGAGGGACCCATCCTCTCAGTTTCAGGCAGCGAAAACCCTGATCCCCACAAGGCTGTCAAGATCCTGTATCAAAAACCTCCTTCAAATGACCTCCCTCGGTGATGAAGGCTATAAAGAAAGGGGCCCAGCCAGGATGAGCATTTACTCGTCCTCTAAAATCACACAAATCACCTCAGCTTCTCTCTGCTGTTCTGACTAGATCATTGTCTCCTACTGCTTGTTTGGGGTCGGAACGGAGGCCCTGCTGTCAATTTCCCTCTCCTTTGCAAAAGTGACTCAGATCAGCTCAGACTTACCCAGTCTTCCCAGGAGCCATTGGGATTCTTCTTCTTGTAGGGTTCCAGCCTTTTCAGGATGGTCTGACAAGCCGCCTAAAATAAACACCCCCCACACCCCAGACACATCACTCCTCTGTATTCTGTACCCAGGCAAAACCGAAGGACCCCAGAAGGGTTACCTCTAAGTAATGCTGTGCTTAGGGTGCTACTCAAACAGCCTTGCCACCCACTCCAGAATGAGGGAGGCCCAGGATGGAATCCACAGGACCTGGCCAACAGGGCCACCACTAGTCCCTGCTTGGAGAGTGCTTCCTGACCCAATTCTTAGGCTGACAGAGGGTGAAATATTTGAGGGATCCCCAGGGAGGTGTCTTCTTCCCTCAAACTCCTTGTTCGAGTACATCCCCTATATGGGAGAGGAGCAAGTGGGGCCAACCTGACTCTATAACCAAATTTCAGCCTCAGTCCATTGTCCTGTGGCCAGTTCCAGCACCAGGGAGTGTTTCCAGAAGCCTCTGTTTTCCCTCAGCATCCTCATCTCCCCATCCTGTACTCATCCCTCCTGGCTTTGAGGGCAGTGATTATGATTCTCTGGTCTCTTTTAGCTTGAGGCTTGGAGAAACAGCATCCTCCTGGATAAAGGAGCCAGAGGCCTGGCCAGAGCCAAAGAGCCTGCAAGGAACCCTTCTAGCTCCCACCCAGGGAGACTCTTCAGGCCCACAGCCCTAGGCTGGCCTTCTGCTCTGTGGGCTCCCAAAGGCTCCTTACATAGATGGCCTGTCCATTGAGGTCAGCACTGGCAGAGGCAGCCGTGGGAGAGGTGTTGGGCACAGTGTTAGTGCTTGTCTCGCTGATATAAATCTTAGAGGTGGGGATTTTCAGAGCTCTGCTGGCCACCTGCAAAAAGAGAAGACATTGCCCTCTAGGGAAGGGGTTATCATGGGGCTCGGCTGCCTTCTCCCCAGGACAGGATTCACGTTCACTGTTACAGGCAAGAAAACAATTTTGTAAGCTCTAATCCCATTAACTGGGATCTCCTCACACCTGGCTGAATTTGAGGGAGCACTTGATGGAATGGTTTGGTTGGATAAAAAAAAATTATAAACTGACACACAGTACCTTTTAAAACTAACACTGACTTTTCACAAGATCCAGTCTGGCCAGTCTCCATGCACCAAGCAGATGTGCTGAGCCTAATCCAGCTCATCGTCCTCACTCCACTCTGAGGAGTCTTTTGGAGTATGGGAAACTCGCGACCTTTACACACACAGCGTGCCCACCTCACATGCTGAGAATGTTGGTAATAGCAATGTCCTCAGAGGTCACCTGGCCAACTCCTTTGCACAGATGAGGAAAGTGAGTTCAAGTGGGGGAAAAGACTTGCCCAAAGCTACATGGACATGAGCAACAAGGCCACCCAGACCCCGGGCCTGCTTCTGCTTTGGTAGGTCCCACTGCTCCATTTCTCACACCACTTCCCCTAACAACAGACACCACGGTGCCAGAGAGGGCTGCTCACCTGGACCATTTTGGTATGAAGGCCTTGGCCCATCTCAGTCCCCCCGTGGGTCAGCAGCACAGAGCCATCTGTGTACACATGAAGCAGGGCTCCTGCCTAGGGAAAGAGAAGGATGCCAGACACAAAATTCAGTAAATTCTAACTCAGTAAGATTTGGGACCAAAGGTATGGAGCCTGGGAACAAGAAAACCAGCAGCAATTTGGATGTAAATCTCAGACAAAAATTATGGCAGTTAAATCTCATGATTTAATTATGTGACACTTCAGTAGTTTGCAGAAGGTTTTCATATGTTTCTCTCTATGTGTTTCTCGTTCTCAAGGGAAAGTAGGTCAAATATCTGTCCTCACTCTATAAGCGAAGAAATAGAACAAGAAAAACAGAGTAACTCTCTCCAGTCTGATAGCAAGGAAAGGTAAGAACTAGAGGTTGATCCCAGATTTCTGAGACTCACTGCCCATGACATACTGGACAAATAAGACTGTACAAGTTCAACTTTTATTTAAACAGCAAATAGTTCCTCCACTAAGCCCTGTTACCAGTGATAACAAAATTTCCCTTGCAATACTGTAAACAAGGAGGAAATGGGGCCCCAGTCCACGGAGATGGACACAATTCTATAGAGCAATTACCTGATTCAGAAAAGGAAGTGTGAAGCTTATTCCAAACTTGGTGGGAATTATGCACAATCCTCTCTTTTTCCAACAATTCTCCCTGAAGAAAAAGGAACATTCTGATAGAACCTTCTCTACTGTATTGAGGTCATCAACATCTTTGGATCAAATCAAAACAGGACATCCTTGGGGTTACCCACATAGTCAGTCCTGTAATAACGGAACTACGCCTCAATATTGTAGACAAAAACGAGAACGGTCAGCTGGTGCACAGCCCACCCCAGGAGTCTTGACTTTAAAGTGTCAACACTCTTCTTCCCTGAGTACCACTTGTACTGGGTCAGAGTGCCCTGGTGGTCTTGGACTGTCAACATCTCCAGGAGGCACTGTGCCTCACTGACAATAATAAAGCCTTCTCTGTGCTTTATATTTCATTATCTGAGTAACTCTGTGAAGAAAACAGAGCCAGCACAATTATGCCCGCTTTTCAGATGAGGAAACTGAGGCCCAGGGAGATGTGGAGTGACTCCCAAATTCATATTTATAGATTAGTGTCAGAGGCAGGTGCATAACTGTGGTGTGTTAGTCCTGGGTCAGCGTTCTTTATATGGTGTGCCCAGAAGGTGTACAAATGTGTGAAGATGAACCACAACTAACAGGCTATGACACCGATTGCAGGCTGTGAGCCCACCTGCCCCGGGCTGGAGAGGATTATAAGATCTTAAAGAGATGGCTATGAATGAGTTGGCAAACTCAGCAGTCTCATACGTTATCCATTACATTATTAGCTTCCTATTTTGGGGTCAGCAGAAAGGCTGTAGGATATGAAACCCAGGAGAGCAACTGGACCCCTACTCCCAATGCTTACTTGTTGAACTTGTCAACCCCACTCTTCCGAGCATGATATTGAGAGCTTGCTAGGCATTCTTCCCAGCATCTGGACAAGGTGAAACCCTCAAGCTTCTGGTTGAAGTGTGTCAGGTCCCCTTCTTTGTACAGGTTTTTCCTCCGCACCTTCCCAAGGAGAGAGACACAGAGGCCTTGTTGGTGGCAAGAGACTGGGGGCGGGGCACAAGCTAAAGTTAAGCTTTCAGCCCCCTCAGCAGCCCCTGCCTGTCATCTGCCCCCCATGGGAGTTGCCCAAGATACAAAGCCACTCTCCCCACAAGTAGGCTAACCCACTCTGGCATGTGCTACCAAATTCTCAGCTTACCTCCTCTGCAGGCAACCCACAGGTCACTGCGACTTCACTCATCCAATGCTCGGCTATGAGCATCCCTTGCGGTCCCCCAAAGCCCCGGAAAGCCGTGTTGGAGGGCAGGTTGGTCTTGCACAGCCGCCCAGTGCCCCGGATATTGGGGATTTTATAGCAGTTGTCCATGTGGAATAGAGCTCGTTCCATAATCTGAAGCAGAGGAAACAAAAGTGGGAGAGAACAATGTGCTGATTTCATTGGCTTCTCAAAGTAGGAACTTCGAGGGCTATATCCATTGCCTGCCTTTCCCTTCCACACTGCAACTGCTCGTCTTCAGCACAAGTTATTTCTCCCCCGGGAGACTGCAGCAGCACCTTTTTTGTTTTGTTTTGGTGGTTGTTTGTTTGTTTGTTTTTTGAGATGGAGTCTCACTCTGTTGCCAGACTGGAGTGCAGTGGCGCGATCTCGGCTCACTGTAACCTCCGCCTCTGGTGTTCAAGCGATTCTCCTACCTCAGCCTTCTGAGTAGCTGGGACTATAGGCGCCAGCCACGACGCCCAGCTACTTTTTGAATTTTTAGTAAAAACAGGGTTTCACCATGTTGTTCAGGATGGTCTCGATCTCTTTACCTTGTGATCCGCCCGCCTCGGCCTCCCAAAGTGCTGGGATTACAGGCGTGAGCCACGGCGCCAGCCTGCAGCAGCATCTTTACTGCACCTTATCAATCTACTAGTCCCCTCATTCAGGCCCTTTGTGGAAAAGCCCTTCCCAGAGCCTCTAGTTGGAACTAATCATTTGCCTCTTTTTGAAAATAGTTAACTTTTAAAAATTCATTGTTAATTAGTTTTTATTCCCATGAAACTTGTACTGCAAATAGTTTGAAGTGTCACATAAGTCATGGTATGAAAAACAGTAGCCTCTTCCACTTTCCTTCCTTCCAGTCTCCAGAAGCAACTACTTACAATTCTCATAGCTTATCCTTCAATAGCCGTTTAGATAAACTTTCACCTCTCTCGATAATGTGGCTACATTGCTATGTCTTGACTTTTTCAGTTTTAGTCTTTTACACTGTGTTCCTTTTATGAAAAAGGAGAATTTTGTTTTGGCTTAGCCCCCTCCCTCCAGCCCTCACCCTACCAGCTTCCTATTTCTCAGTATAGCTGTATTTTGATTGGATCAATAGTCAATTTAATATTATAACTCTGCAAACGTTACTTACAACTGAACCATGTAGTTACATTATAATTTCTTCTCTCTTGATAATATTTTTTTTTACCCTGGAGTTAATAATTGTCTTTATTTTTTATCTGCTTCATTGTCTATGTACTTATTACTAATCCAACTTAAAGTTTTCCTCAATTCTAAAAATTCTAAAAATGCTTCCAACATGTTCAAGCACATTTGATTTTCTATCCTAGCAAATTGGCTGCCCACTAGATCTGCTTCAGCTGCTACCTAAGGATTTAAATATTAAATCTCACAGTAGGATCCAAAGGGGTAAAGGGATTCATCCCAGGGATTTCCTTCAACCTCTCTCCATATTGAATCTCCTGTTCCTGGATTCCATGCCTTTCCCTTTTAAAATTTTACTCCCTCATTTTGTTGGAGTACATCCTTTAGTATCTTCATAAGAAAGGGGTACACAAAGAGGAACATCTTTGACACCTTGCATATATAAAATGTCTTTATTCTACCTTCACCTTTAATTGATGATTCAGCTGTATATAGAATCCTAATTTGGAGTAAGCTTTCCAGTTTTTCTCAGCAATTTGAAGGCATTTTGCTAGTAAAGCCTAGCTTCCTACTATTGAGAAGTCTAGTCAACGCCTTCCTAATTCTTGAAAAGAGTTCTGTTTTTTTCTTCCTAAAAATTGCAAAGTCTTCTCTTTGTCCTCAGGTTTCTAAATCTCACAATGTTATAACTTGGCATAGTCCATTTTCTTTCATTGTGCTGGTTATTGTATGGGCTGTTTTAATCCCAAAATGCATGCCCATCAGTTTTGGAAATTTTTTTGAATTATTGATAGCTTCCCCCTCTCTGTTTTTTCCATTCTTTCTTTCTGAAATGTCTATGATTTGGACCTCTTGAACTGATCCTCAAATTTTGTTGTATTTTCTTTCCTATTTTTTCATGCTGTTTTCAATTTTGGGGAGATTTATCAAGTTTCTTTCAACCTTTCTGTTTTCATAGTGTCAGTTCATGAAAGCTAATTTTTATTCTTTGACTGTTCCATTTTAATAACATTCTGTTCTTTCTTTAAGTTGTAATATCTCATCTCTCTGGAAAGATCAATGCAGCTTTCACTTTTCTGTTGTTTGTTTTATGTTGGTTTTAGTTTATTTCCCTATGTGTACCCTCTCGTTCCCACAAGTTGCCTTATGTGTCTTTGAGAATTTCAGTCTTAGTCATCCTAGATGATTTTTCTATGTCTCAATCAATTCTACTTTTGCTTTCCCTTAGTACTTTATCAACTTGTATTTCTTTTTCTTTCATCATCTATTTCCCTTGCCATATTGTGAAGTTTTTGAGGGCAGAAATAATGTCATATCCTTCTTTATGTAGCCCCCTAGGCACTTAATAAATATTTGCTGGATTGAATTAAAAATCTTGTAAGATGTCTAGGGACAAAGACTGTACATTTTTCAACATGATTTTTCCCATACCAAAAAGCATGTCTTATATGTGGTGAGAACACGAAAGAAGAACACTTCTTGTTTTGAACAGTTTTAGCCCTAGATCTGAATGTGAAGTTTCCTCACTGAGCCAATTAGGCAATCCCTAGCAGAGAAAAGTGGGATCCAAAGGGGTAAAGGGGAATGTAGGCTTTTCCTGAAAAGTTTAAATTATTTTTTTATTATTTATTTATTTATTATTTTTTTAAGACAGAGTATAACTCTGTTGCCCAGGCTGGAGTGCAATGGTGTGATCTCAGTTCACTGCAGCCTCCACCTCCCAGGTTCAAGTGATTCTCCTGCCTCAGCCTCCTGAGTAGCTGGGACTATAGGCGTGCACCATTGCACTGAGCTAATTTTTGTTTTTTTAGTAGAGATGGGGTTTCACCATGTTGGTCAGGCTTGTCTCAAACTCCTGACCTCATGATCCACCCCTCTCGGCCTCCCAAAGTGCTGGGATTACAGGCGTGAGCCACCACACCTGGCCTATTTATTTATTTAAGAGATGGACTTTTGCCATGTTGGCCAGGCTGGTCTTGAACTCCTGACCTCAAGTGATCTGTCTATCTCCCCTCCCAAAGTACTGGGATTATAGGGGTGAGCCACCGTGTCCAGCTACCTCTTTTTTTTAAACAAGAATCTATACATATGTAACTAGTATAGTTACAAAATTAAGATTTTAAAAACTGTGAAAAGTGGTACCACCAGGTAAATTTGTTAATTCTCACAATTGACTTTATTTCACCCAAGCCCTCTAGTTATTTTTCTCAACAACTCAATATTCCAAGTTCATCTGCCAAAGCTTTGACCACAATAATGAGGAGTACATAACTCCCACTGCTGGCCTTACCCTGGTCATTTATAATGTGACTGGAGGAGCAACAACTGAGACTAAATATGAAAGCACACAGGGACTACTGTTGACATTACTCAGGGTTCTATCTTGTGAGAAACTCAACATTAATGTATAGTATGGAGATTTTCACTTCCATGCTCCCACGAAGTGCCACCAAAACTCTGGAATGCTATACATTTATTTAAAATCAGCCACAACAACAATGTAAGAATACTCTGAAAAGTGGAGAAAAAAAAAGACAGTCCCAGTAGCGACTTTGCGACCCAAGGCATGATATGATGGTGAATTCCAAGGGTTTCCTTTTTGCCTCATATATCCCAGACTTGGGGCAGGACCTGGCAATCCAGAAATGCCATTGATGACAGAGACCAAAAAGCTCACTCTATTTCCCAAATCCTTTTATCTCTAGCCAAAAGACCAGGAAAAGGGCAGCCTAGCAAAACTGAACACTTTTAGATAATAAGTATCCCAAGCAAACATCACAGAAAGAACAAAAGTATAGCCTCATTCCTACTCACACTTGCAAAAGCTCAGTGGGAGCCTAGACTTTCACATTCATGAGGCTGTTATGAGATACTCCTGATGGGGTGGTGCCAGTGGAGGCCAGGTAGGGAGTCGAGACTTTCATTGCTGATGGCCAGTCGTAAGGCTGTACCTACACCCTGTGGAGTCACTGGAGAACACACTGCCTTCCCCACCTACCTAACAAAGACACACCACTCTTTCCTTCCATTCTGCTGGTGTCAGAAGAGGTCTAGTGAAGAGTCAAGACTTTTAGCACAAGCCAGTGGTAAAGAGGTCACCCGCAGCATGATGTCCGTGGAGAACACGTGGAATGTAGATCTCCCACCTCTGCCCAGAAGTAAGAAGGAGTTGTTCCTACTCTGGGTGTCAACAAAGGCCAAATGGAAGATTAAGACTTCTACCTCCACCTAGCAGTAATGAGGTGGCATCCACCACTGCTAGAGCAAGATCAGAAAGAGCCAATTAAAATAGAAGGTTTAAATAAGATTCAAGCTCTCAGAACATCATTATCATCATCATCAGCAGCACCATCATCTGTACATTAATGATGGGTTTTTCCAAGTTTCAGTGAAAAATCAGTTGTCATACCAAGTGACAGGAGGATCTCAAACTGAATAATGAAAGATAACCAATAGATGCCATCATTGAGGTGACAAAGATGTTAAAATTATCTGACAACAGTTTTAATGCAGCCATGAAAAAAATGCCTCCAAGATTAATTATGACCACACTTGACACAAATAAAACATACAAAGCTTCCAGAAATAAAAGATAGTCTCAGCAAAGACACAGAAGATATAAAGAAGAACCTACTGGGCCTTTAAGAATTGAAAATACAACAACCAAAATAAATAGTTTATTGGATGGATTCAGATTCAACAGCAGAAGAAGAGAGATAGGACATAGAAGAGAATCAGTGAACTGAAGAATAGAATAAGATATATTATATGGTCCGAACTGTATTGAGATTATGGAATGAAAATAACAGTTTCAAGGACCTTTGGGACTATAACAAAAGCCCTTACATTCATGCCATTGGAGACCTGGAAGGAAAAGAGAAAAAGAGAAGAGCTTCAAAGTACTCAAAGCAATAATAACTGAAAAATGTCAAAGGTTTCAAGGTCTATAAACTTACAGATTCAAGATGCTTAGTGATCTTGAAACAGGATAAGACTGAAGAAATCCATGATAAGTCGTATCATAATTAAACTTCTGAAAACTAAAGACAAAAAAAAAATCTTGAAAGCAGCAAGAGAATATGACAACTTATCTATGGGGTGGGGAGGGGGTGGGGTTGGGGCTAATTAGAATGACAAAGGATTTTTCATCAGAAGCCATAGAGACCAGAACAAAGTGGCAGTTTTTCAGTTACTGAAAGAAATGAACTGTTAACTCAAAATTAATTGCCCAGTAAAATTATCCTTCAGGAACAAGGAAAAAAATCAAGACATTCTCAGATGGAAAACTAAAAAAAATGTGTCCCCAGCAGACGTATGATAAAATAATGACTAAAGGAAGTCCTAAACAGAAAGAAAAGGATAAAAGAAGGAACCTTGGAAAATTAGAAGGAAGAAAAAACACTGCAAGCAACAACGCATACAAGCAGTAAGCTTTTCTTCTCCTCAGTTTTTAAAATTGTCTGATAGTTGAAACAAAAATGAAAATACTGTCTTTATGTGGTTCTAAATAGAAGCAAAGAAACTATTTACAATAAAAATAACATAAATGGGAAAGGGCAGAGTCATAAAGGGAGGTAAGTTTTTCATACTTCACAAAAACCAGTAAAATGAGAATTTCAGTAGACTGTGATACGTTGTGTATATACAACATAATAGCTTGAGTAATGACTATAAAACTGTATAAGAGATACTTTTAAAAAGCACTGTAGATAAATCAAAATGGAATTCTAAAAAAATGTCAAAGTAACCCACAGCAAGGCATACAAAAGAATACATAGAAATGAAAAGCTGATAGAACAAACAGAAAACAAAAAATAAAGTGGCAGACTTATGCCTCAACACATCAATAATTGTATAACATGTAAACAGTATAAATACAATTAAAAGAGATTAGCTGAATGTATTTAAAAACATGACCTAACTATATACTATCTTCAAGAAAATCACTTCAAATATAATAATGTAGGCAAGTTGAAAGTAGAAGGGTGGAAAAAGATGTACCATGCAAACATTAATCAAAAGAAAGCAAGCATGGTTTTATTAACATCAGATAAAGTAGACTTCAGAGCAAATACAATTATCAGACACAGAGAGAGGGAGATTATATAATGATAAAAGTGTCAATCTTTCCAAAAGACAGCAATACTAACTGTGTCTGCCCCAAACAACAGAGCTGAAAAATACAGGAAGTAAAGACTGGTACAACTAAAAGGAGAAATTGAAAAATCCACAATTACAGTTGGAGATTTCAATGCTCCTCTTTCAAAATTGATAAAAAAAAATAGGCAGAAAATCAGGAAAGGTATAGAAGAACTCAACACCACCGTCAAGATCTACTGGATATTTATAGAACATTATACCTGTGTTAGGAAAAAGAAATGCCTCCCCAAACATATATTCACTTTCTTTCTTTTTTGGGGGGGCGGGGGCAGTCTCACTCTGTCACCAGGGCTGGAGTGCAGTGGCTCCACTGCACTTGGCTCCTGGTTCAAGTGATTCTCCTGCCTCAGCCTCCTGAGTAGCTGGGATTACAGATGCAACCTCTACCTCCTGGGTTCAAGCGATTCTCCTGCCTCAGCCTCGCGAGTAGCTGGAATTACAGGTGCCCACCACTACACCCAGCTAATTTTTTGTATTTTTAGTAGAGACTGGGGATATATTCACTTTCCAATCACGGAACCTGTAAATACCACCTTATATGGCAAAATATGTGATAAAGTTAAGGATCTGGAGAGAAGTAGTTTATCCTTAACTATTGGAGAGGACCGTAAATGCAATCACATGTCTATAAAAGAGGAGTATAGGTAGACAAGAACAGACGCACAGAGGAGAAAGGGATGGGGACAAAGACAGAGATTGGAATGATGCAACCACTGGTCGAGGAGTGCCCCCAGCTGCCAGAAGCTGGAAAAGGCCAGGAATGGATCCTTCCCTAGAGCTTCCAGAGGGAGTAAGGTCCTCCTAACACCTTGACTTCAGATTCTGGCCTTCAGAACTGTGAGAAAATACGTGTTCATTATTTTAAGCCACCCGATTTGTGGTGATTTGTTGTAACAGCCACAGGAAACTAATACACAGCCCATCAACAGTAAAATACACATTCTGTTTAGGTACCCATGGAACTTCTGTTGAAACAGACCATGTCCTGGGCCATGATACGAACCTCAACACATTTCAAAGAACTGAAATCATAGAGAATGTGTTCTTCAACTATAATGGAATGAGACTCAAAATCAATAGAAAGCCTCACGATAGAAAGATAACAGGAAAATCTCTAAACACTTGGAAACCAAACAGCATGCTTCTAAATAATCAGGGATCAAAGAGAAAGTGTCAGGGAAATAAACAAACAAGCAGACCAAAAATATAAGAAAAAAATGAAATACAGCATACCAAAACTTACGGGACCTGTCTAAAATAGTGCTGAGGGGAAACTTTATAGCACTAAACTGAATATATTAAAAAAGAGGAAAACATTCTCAGATAGTTATTTTAAACTTTAAGCTTTCAACTCAAGAACCTAGAAAGAGAGAAGCAAAATAAATCCAAAGCAAACAGAGTGAAGAAAATAATAAGGATAAGAGCCGAAATCAGTGAATTGAAAACAAAAACAACAAAGAAAAGCAATGAAACAAAAACCTCGGTCTTTAAAAAAAGGAATAAAATTGACAAACCTCTGGCAAGACAGAAAAACAAAGTGAAGCCACAGATTACCAATATCAGGATTGAAACAGGGGATATCACTACAGACCCTGAAGACATCAGAAGAGAAGTAAGAACACACTACCAGTGATTCTACACACAAGTATTTTTTAATAACTTAGACAAAATAAAATTGAACTCATGGAAATAAAGAGTGGAATGATGTTTACCAGAGGCTGGGTGGGGGTAGAGGGGACAGGGAATTAAAGTGGGGATGGTTAATGCATACAAAAATACAGTCAGAGAGAATGAGTAATATCTAGTATACGGTAGCACAACACGGTAACAATATGGTGTAATATTTTAAAATATATAATAATTTATTGTATATTTAAAAATAAATGAGAGTAGAATTGAAATGTTTCCTAACACAGAAAAATGATAAATTCTTGAGGTGATGGATATTTATACTACCCCGATTTGTTTATCCTGATACATTGTATGCCTATATTAAAACATCATATATACCCTATAAATATATACAACTATTATGTACCCATAATAATTAAAAACAAAATGTTTTTAAATGAATGTCTCAAAATACAAAACTACCACTTCAATATAAGATAGTTAATTTGAATAGTCTTAGAACTATTAAGGAAATTTAATCAGTAGTTTTAAGGCTATCAGAAAAGAAGTCTCCAGGTCCAAACAATTTCACTGGAAAATTCTAACAAACATTTCAGAAGAATTAACACCAATTCTACATAATCTCTTCTAGAATTAGAAGAGGAATTCCAACTCATTTTATGAAACTAGTGTTATCCTGACACCAAACCTGGCCATGATGGTATAATTTTAAAAGAAAAAATTACAGAGCAGTATTTCTTAGGAATATAGATGCAAAAATCCTTAACAAATTTTAGCAAATAAAATTCCACAACATATTAATTATACCATGACCAAGCTGGATTTATTTCAAGGACAGTGGTTGATTCAGTCTTTTAAAAAAATTGATGAATACAATCCACCGTATTAACAAGCTAAAGAAGAAAATCACATGATCATATCAATCAACGCAGAAAAAGCATTTGACAAAATTCAACACCCATTTGTTACAAAGATGCTCAGTAATGGAAGGAAACTTCCATCAGATACACTAATGGAAGGAAACTTCCTTAATCTGATCATGAGTATCTACACAAAAAAAAAAACGCCCTACCAATAACATATTTAATGATGAAAAGCTGAATGCCTTTCCCCTAAGAATAAAAACAAGGCAAGAATATATGACCTAATAGTTCTGGAAGGTCTGGCTAGCCATCACAGTATGTAAATAAAGAAAAGGAGATTAAAACATGCAGACTGGAAAAAAAAAAAAAAACTGTCCCTATTTGCAGATGATAATGATTATCTGCAGAGAAAATCCCAAGGAATCTACAGAAGAAATCCTAGAACTAATAAACGAGTTCTGCAAGGTCACAGGATGTAAGAAACACGAAATCACAATGAGCTATCACTTCACACCCACTAATTCTAGTGGGTAAAGACAGACAATATCAAGTGTTACTGAGGATGCGGAACCCCTAAAGATTGTTGACTGGAATATAAACTGGTGTAGTCAATCTGGAATATAATTTGATGATTTCTTAAAATGTTAAGCTCACCACAGATGCAGCAATTCTATTCCTAGGAATCTACTCAGGAGAAACTTCCGTTAGTGTTTTCAGAGCAGTATTATGCATAAAAGCTAAAAACTGGAAACAACACAAATGTCCATCAAGTGGTGAATGGGAACAACATATGACAGGTCCATATGATGGAATATTATTCATCAAGGAACAGGAATGAAGCACTGATACATGCTATAACATAGATGGGCTGGGCACGGTGGCTGATGCCTGTAATCTGAGCACTTTGGGAGGCTGATATGGGCTGATCGCTTGAAGTCAGGAGTTCGAGACTAGCCTAGTCAACATGACGAAACCCTGCCTCTACTAAAAATACAAAAATTAGCCAGGCATGGTGGTACATGCCTGTAATCCCAGCTACTTGGGAGGCTGAGGCAGGAGAATCACTTGAACCCAGAGGCAGAGGTTGCAGTAAGTTGCAATCGTGCCACTGCACTTCAGCCTGAGTGACAGAGCAAGACTCTGTCTCAAACAATAATAATAATAATAATAAATAGATGAACCTACAAAAAACATTATTCTGAGAGAAAGACATCAAACAGAAAAAAAAACACATAGTGTATGGTTCTATTTAAATGACTTGACATAAAGTAGATTAATGATGACCTGTGGAATGGAATGGGAGTGACTACAAATGGATGCAAGAGCTCATTCTGTGGTGATGGAAGCTCAAACACTGGATTGTGACAGTGGTCTAACAACTCTCGACATTTACTAACAACCTTTCAATTGTATAACAAATGGATTAACTTTATGGTATGTAAATTACACTTGAATGAAACAATTTTTTAAAAAGCAATTTGACTTATTTAAAATTAAAACATCACAGAAATGTGTAACATAGAAAATGACAGTGTATATCCCTCTCAATATCGTTCCAATCATTGTTAATAATTTGATCACTGTTAACAGTTTGGTATATGTTCCTTCAGACACTTTTCCATGCATGCTATAGATAGTAATATATATTAGTATTAGTTTATATGTTAGTGTATTTATATTACTATTGCATGCATGGTAATATATATACACACACACAATGCCACACACTATCCATAAAACATAGTAACTGACTTTGCTAGCTTGGCAGCATATCTTGAACAAGATGGATGGGTTTTTAACCGGAGAAATAATATGATCCTCATGGTGCTTTAGAGATTAATCGAGGATGGGAAACCTGAAGGTGAGGACCCATTAGGAGACTGCTGCAACAACGGCAGACAGGGCCCGGGGAGGCCTGTGCCTTGTGGGAACAGGCTGTGGGGCCCACCCTTGGCCTCGAAGTCAGCTCTGGGTACAGGGGCGGTGGCAGGTCCTACTCACACCCTGAGAGAGATCCTGGGTGTTCCCTGCGTTGCTGAAGTGATCCACCTCCAGAGCCACAACCTTCCCAGTCTTCATGAAGCCAACCTGATAAAACGAGAAAGGAGAGTGATTTATCAGAAGTCCCATTTCCACCACCTCTCTTTCTGTCTCTGATCCTCCCTCCCACTTATGCCACCTGGAGGAAATGAACAGAACACCACATCAACCCATGAAAAAAAGGTGACCTTCTGAAGTCACCAGAAGGTAGCAAGGGAAGACGAGGGGAAGTGCCCTCTCCCTAGTGGCACACACTTGGCTCCTCACCCCTGGACACCCTTGTCCCCACACCCCTTCTTCCTGCTACCAGCTCCTGACTTCTGGTTCTAGGAGAGGAGTAAGGAGGTTGGAAAGAGAAAGTAGATCATGATAGGGCAGGGAGGGGAGCACAGGGAAGAGAAACTAGGAAAGATACTGGACTGTCCCTTCACAGCTTTCGGTCAGCAGACAAAAAAAGTTGCATTTCACAGGCGCACACACCTCCTTGACCTATGTACTCTGTTAGAATACCCTCTTTAGGCCATTTTACAGACACAGAAACTGGGACTCGAAAAGATCAAGGAACTCTCTTCAGGCCCACAAGAATTCTGGGCTAAGAGAAATATAATCCCTTCCTGGGAGTTAAACCATGAAACAAACTCAGAATAGGTCAAAGGCCATATTTAAGGCCAGTTCATGAAGAGACGGCTCCCAGGTTTCTAGAACTGGGCTAAGCCCAGTAAAGCTATGCTGATGTATACAGGGAAAGGGTGCATTGATCATTACAGAAACCCAGAAAAGGGACTGTCCCAGAGAGAAGTATGGGCTGTGCCCAACCATGGTCTGAGAAAGCAAGTACCCATCCTAACATTTTGGGCCTGTCTAGGCCCCTGGGAAGTTTTATTTCTCACAGTAAATTACTAAGCTATCATTCTAATTTTTACATCGCACTACCCAGTGTGATGGGTTTATCCTGAGTATGCTGGTGGTGAATCATGTTTCTGAGCCTGACCAGACTAGAACACAGCAAATTCACAGAAATTATGAATGCCACCCTTGGGAGATGGGGTGCCAGCCTCCCTCAGCACTGCCTTTCTGTGTTGCTGTTGGCCTATTTGAATTTCCCTTCTTGCTGTTTCTTATTTGAACTTCTACAGATAGGCAAAAAGTCAGAGTGCAGCTCGGGACACCTGGACATTCGGTCCCAGGTTTCCTTACAAATTCCATCCCAGAACAGTCCCAACATCTAAAACCTTGTATCTGGCCAGGAAGGGATGTCTGCCACCAGTTATCAGCATGTCCTCATCACGGTCCAGCATGCAGCGCACAGGGCGGCCAGTCCTGAGGGTACCAAGAGGGTTAGAAGCCTGTGAGCCTTCAACAGCAGCTCAGTCCTGTGAGTCTCAGAATAAAAACAGCTGGGAGCCACCTTTTCCACCTGGACACTGAGCAGACCTGCACTGGGCTGCTTTGCCATCTAGACACTGTGCTAGACAAGGTGGAAATTTAAGGATGCGACGTATATGCTCGCCTTCAGAGAGCTCACAGCAAAGTAGGGGAGATCAGATGTGGACACTTGTGCCAGATCACAAAGGAACAGGTAATGTTACCCTCCCCCTATGCCCAAGGGTTCTAAAAACAGAGGGCTGTGAGAATTCAAAGCAGAAGGAAACTAATTCTAACGGGGGAAGTCCAGAAAGCCTTCCTGGCAAAGGCAACCTTATTCTTCTTCCCAGAGCCAGATGGGAGAAACAGGCTTTGCAACTCACTTATATGCAGCCAGGGCCACCGCCGTGGACACCACCGTGCTCCGGGTTTCCTTCCCTCCAAAGCCTCCTCCCATTCTCTTCACTCGAACCACAATCCGGTTTGCTGGAACCCCCAACATTTTTGCAACAAAGCTCTATGGGTGAAAGACAGAACACTCACACTGAATGCATGATTTGAACTTATTTCGGGCCTGGTGGACCTAATTACTGCTGTGATTTCCGAAATTCCTTGATGCAAAATCCCCATGCAGCCTGCGGTTAGTGATGCTGAGGCTGCCTGACTGAATTCAGGCACTGGTTTTCAGCCGGAGGCCAAGTAGTTGGTCACGGAATACTTTTAGAAACTTGTTCCATCTGACCAGGTGACCAGGGACTGGTAGGTCATGAGAGTAGGACCAGCTGCCAAAAACACTGGCAAGCGCTGTCACATCACAGGCAGTAGAGAAACGAGAAATATTTGAGCTGCTGTAGATAATTTAGGGGTTCCTGCGGCTATGACTTAATCCAACACCTTCATTTTACACATGAGGAAACTGAGGCAGGACATGACTTGACCAAGGCCATAGGCACTGAAATGATAACAGCCAACATGTACCAGGCTTCAGACTAAATATTAAAACTTGTCTGATAATGACAACAACCCACCCAGGCCCCATTTTATAGATGAGAAAACTGAGGCTGAGAAAGGTTATGGAATAAGGTCAGTCACACCAGCTTGTTGGTGACAGGGTCTGGCTCCAGGACTATGACACTCGAGAACCCTCCGGACCAGCCCACTTCTCCCTCTTCCCATTTCCCACATGGTCCTCCTGGTCTGCTAGGAGCTCCCCGCTGTCCTGTCAGCCCCTTGAGCTGACCCAAAAGGCATCTACCTGGGTCTTCATGGTGTTCTGTGTAGACACAAAGAGTTCCATCTCCCCTGCCTCGCCTTTTGGAACAGCAATGGTGCAGTGAGTCTCCAGGTAGAAATGCTCTTGGCCACCGATGTATAACTCCCCTGGGGAAGCAGTGAGATCCCTCACAGTGAGACTGATGCTACAGAAGGAGCCAGTTTGCTTAAGGAGAGAGTATACTCTGCCAAGCGGCCTGGGCAGGAAGCAACTGATCACAGGGTTACCTGAGGGGTAACCTCAAGGGTTCCCACTTGGGGTGGAAAAGGATCCCAAAGTCTTAGCTATCCGGGAGCTGAGTGCTCCACCCTCATCCCCACCCCCACAACAAAGAAACCAGAACGACACTGAAATGCATCCAGTGCAAAGTTCTCTTCTCACTGCAGCTTGTGGAGATCAAGGATTTCGGAAACTGTCACTGTAAAATTTTGGAAAAAGTAAAGCAGGGATTAATAGATGTGATTGAAATGCTGAAAACAAGAGCATCTTCCGGAACCTAAGCTACCAGGCCTAGTGGAGAGCTGGCTTCATAGTGACTTCACAAACACAACAGCCAATGTAAACAACAGTTCTGAAAGGGGTAGTCAGCTGTGTTGTCCCGGGGTGAGAGCAATGGATTTGATTTCACAGTGTCAGAGACAGAGGTGGAGGGAGAGGAGGGTAGAAGGAAGAGGAGGGACGATGCTAGTTGAAGATGGGTAAGGACTGCCTTCAGGTGAGGGGAGAATGAGAGTCTATGTGGTTAGTGGCCTGGCAGACCTAAGGCCATCAGGCATCTATGGCCGTTATCTTCCCTAGATGGTCTTCCAGATCAGAATACTCTAGAATCTCTTTAGAATCATTAGGTCCTGCCTAGAGACAGGAGAGTAGAGATTAAGATGACTGAAGCTCTTTCTCAGCCAACTGTCTACTATTTTGCTACAAATGTAAGAGAGAATCTTCTGCTAGGAAATGTCTGGAAATTACTTCCCTGCTTCAGGGTTCAATGCATATCTCTTGAATTTCATTTGCAAACCAGGACCGCCCCATTCCCACTGCTGTATGGAGCAGCTCTACCTGACACAACATTATCCGCTTCGGAAAACCCCTTCTTGAGGTCTCCTTTCTCAATCTTCAGCTCAGATCCATAAAAGGAGTTGTTCTTTATAGCATCCTGAGGATCACAAAGAAGTTTCAGAAATGCGGCTCTTAGGAGGGCGGGAAAGATGGGTTCTGATTATGGAAAGAGAAGCTCTCTGAATTATTGACTCTCTTCTCATAAATGAATCTCTATATGCTTCACATACAGACTTGAAGTAAGCTCAACTGTAGCCCAGGGAATCATATTCCTCCATTCCCTCAGCTACAGATGGATAATCCTGGACCTTGAAGAAAAGCAAAGAATACCACAAGGACCGGATGGAAGTGAAATTGTGAAAAGAAGGCACTCAGTTTGGCTGTTGTTAGTGAACCGACCCTAAGACCAAAAAGGGGAAGGTTTTGTGGGGCCTAAAATCCCAGAGTTGAAAGGAATTTTAAAACCCATCTAGTCAAATCCCTAGCTGCTGCTCAAATCCCCTCTAGGGGATCCTAATAAATGCACATCCAGGGACGGGGAGCTCACTCCTCTACACAGGCAGCCCATTCTCAGTTACCTCAATTGTGATAATGGCTGGTAGTTCTTCATAGGTGATTTTCACCCCTTGGGCAGCTCTCTGTGCATGTTCTGGGGTGTCAGCAACCACAGCACCAATGATATGCCCAACACAAGTAACCTAGGAGCAGAGACAGACTGTTAAAGAATACAACCAGGCTACAGTGAAACAAATTATCTTTGGATTGTTCAAAAAAGCCAAAAGAAGTCCTTGCCTTCACAATGAAAGCACATTTTAGGAATGCCCTGGGGCCTCTTAATTTCCTTATCTTACTGATTGAGGGTCACTAGGATCAAGATGGCAAACAGATTTCATCTCAAGGGCCAAGTCTGATTATTTAGTACTGGCAGACTATTGAGAGGCTGAACCAGATAGAATGTAGCAATTGAATACTCATTTGCCATGAGCAGAAAGGGGGATATTGCAGCAGGAAGTGCATTTGTCAATTAGGATCTACTCCAAAACCACTGGTCTTCTTATGGAGACTCAGAAGACAAGGCCACAATGGGCTAGTTACTATTAATAGATCGTGACCAAATCTTAGGCCCTGACCCTCAGTTTTACTTTCTTTTCACCACACCACTGTCTTTTATGTTCTATTTCCCAGGTTTATTCCAAAACCTTCTCAAAGGCTATACAGGCTGTAAGCATCAGTATAAGACAGATAAGACATACACGTACAATGAAGATGTACTTCATCTAACACCCAAAAGCAGTAGCTCTCAAATGCTGGTTCTTAGACTTGATGATCCATAAAAAATTTAAAAATTTATATGATAATGATTATTGTTTTCTTTTCTTTAATAATTCAGTTTCATAAAAGCTTAATGGATCTCCTTCAGAGATAATTTTCATCCAACATCCCCCAAAAAGTAAACAACAAAACATTTTTGTCCAGCACATCACCTTTGAAGATGAGGTTTCTGACAATAGGAATGAACAATTAGGATGCATGTCTCTGATAATTCTAACGGGGGATGTCCAGAAAGCTTTCCTGGCAGAGGCAGCCTTATTCTTCTTCCCAGAGCCAGATAGAAGAAACATTTCCCAAATAAGTTATTGACTTATTTGATTAGTGTGATTGGTTAAATCTGGTTGACTCTCCCTAGCCATAATACTAGCATTGTTCTGAGAAGCTCTTAAAATTCATAAAGAAATTAGTTCTTCTATGAAATGCTCTCCTCATAGAGTTCTTGTTCTCATATTTTTAGTTTTTTTGTTCTCTCCTTCACTTTTACATCAATAATAAGGTAAATTCGCTCTTCAGAAATACTCACTCATGCCTAATCTGCAACATTTGATGTCTATTGGAATTATCAAATGACTTTCAAGAACTATCCTATGAAAAATATATGAGGACTTATATAGCAGCTGTCTTAAACATTTGAAAATTTTTGTTTGTTGTCGCAGAATTCCATATAGTCTAAATCAATAGATAAACCTTCGTATTTACCAACTACCAATACATATAGTGGTGGTATTGTGATTTCCAGTTAGTTTGTTAAGTGTATTCATATTTTATTTTAATTAAGGAGCTTACTGTTGTTTCTTAAGAACCCAATTGCTAGTTCAAATGCAATCACCAGCCTTATTTTACTGTCACCTTGGCATAGAGACATCCTACTATGTACAAACAGCAGCTATCAATTAAATAAACAAGTAACATAATCTATCCCTCTGTGGATTGTGACTATCCAGTTGATGGCCACAATCCATGCAAATGTACAATCTTTCCAGATCAGGGGTTTAGAGCAATGTACACAAATTAAAACTTCAATACTTATTCCATTTACTTCACATAAAAAAAAAATCCAAGACCTACCTTATCCTTCGCAAAGACTGTCTCATCATTGCAAATTCCAGTTATGTTACTCCCAGGAATATCACCAGCGGAAATGAAACAAACAAACCCTGGCACCTTCTTAGCTTCTGATGTTTCTATGGACCTGCAAGAATGAGCGATGTGAGGGGGGCCAGGCTAGCAAGCTGGAGCAGGGGACCCATCACCTGGTTGGACAACCCTGTTCTTATTTTGATGGGCTTGGCTTCATCCTAATTCCTCGCTTCTCTGTTTCTTTTCTATTAGATTCTAATTCAATTATATTCTATTCTGCAAATGTCTATTAAATGCTCACCATGGTCAGACCACTGTGCTGAATGCTGCTGGAGAAATAAAGTGAATAAGCCAGCCAGGCTTACTTTGGCTCACACATGTAATCCCAATACCTTGGCAGGTCGAAGTGGGAGGATCACTTGAGCCCAGGAGTTTGGGACCAGCCTGGGCAACATAACAAGATCCTATCTCCATTTAAAAATAAATAAAGTGAATAAGGCAGGCCAGACCTCTTTGGACCTTACATGATGCCCTGTCTGGTCTCCAAGTACAAGCAAGCCAAATCAGAGTGAGCAGCACTTACTCTGGAGAGCTCTGGCTAATGCACACATCACACTAACTCCCTTCCAAAATCAGCACAGGAGCCCCACTGTGCCGCTGATCCATGGCCCTGAATAGCTTCAAACAGCTGGATTTCTCTCCCCACATTCATAGTGCTATCCCAGCATGACAGGGCATCCTACCATAATTAGGCAACATGAACCTCTAAGGGAGAATGACTGAATACAGCATCAAGGATAACAGTCTCAACTATGTACTGATCACACTGGCACATGCCCCATGGGGAAATAGACGCATTTCATGGAAAGGTATGGAAACTGAACTGAAGTACTAACCACCTTCCAAATGCTTAATCCTCACAAGAAACCCTGAAAGCAGTTATCCTAATTCCCATTTCGTGTTTGTGGAAACTCAAACTTGAGGAACTTAAGTAGTTTGTCCAAAGTCAGTAAGCCAGAAAGCAGCGTGACTGGGATTATTAGAACTGAGGTTAAGTCAGGAGGGTTAAGCTTTGCCCTGCCACACCCACTTCCAAGTGTATGCAGCCCAGGAAGGCCCCAACTGTTGCAGTTATGACAATGTCAACCCCCTCATCCTCTTCCATCCATTTACATTGCTCGAATGGAGGTGGTTTGAGTGTAGACAATGTGAGTCATGGTATTGTCAACATGGGCTTCAAGACAAGGAAAAAAAAGGGAAAGAATGTGTCCTATAGCTAGCAATCATAGAGAAACTTGAACACTTTTTTTTTCAGGGGCCTGGACAAGTTTATTCATCTGTTAGATTTCACCTGTGCCTGTTTCACTATTCCTGGAGGAAGCCCATCTCCAGGCTAGGAGCAGCAGCAGAAAAAAGACCAATGACAAGGGAACCTGATCCCTAGTCCACGCAGTGGGCCCAAGGAAGGGCTTTTCCTAGCTGCTCTGCTCAGCAGGCTATGTGTCTAACGCCCAACAGGAAACTAAGTTCACACTCTCTGGCTTGAACATCCAGAGGCAGCACAACACAGGTGCTCAGGTTGCTCAGCTTCAAACTCCAACTCTGCCACTTACCAACTGTGTGGCCTGGGGCAAGTTACATACCCTGCTTGTGCCTTAGCTTCTTCATCTGGAACAGAGAGATGATAATAGGACCTGCCTATAAGGTCGTTGTGAGGAGTAAACAAACTAATATATTTAAAGTGCTTTAAACTAGGCTGTGGCACTTTTGCTTTCTTTTCTTTTCTTTTCTTTTTTTATTTTTTGAGATGGAGTCTTGCGCTGTCCCCCAGGGTGGGGTGCAGTGGCACCATCTCGGCTCACTGCAACCTCTGCCTCCCAGGTTCAAGCAATTCTCCTGCCTCAGCCTCCCGAGTAGCTGGGATTACAGGTGTGAGCCACCATGCCAGGCTAATTTTTTTATTTTTGGTAGAGACAGGGTTTCGCCATGTTGGCCAGGCTGGTCTCAAACTCCTGACCTCAGGTGATCTGCCTGCCTTGGCCTCTCAAAGTGCTGGTATTACAGGCATGAACCACCACACCCGGCCACTTTTGCTTTCTAATACCTGTTTATAAGAGCAATATTTGGCAATCTCAGCTGAGTTCATTTTATAACTGAGTCAAAATCTTAACATACATCATTGCTTAGGTCAAAATAAAACCTTCAATTATTATGAGCCAAAAAATGAAAACCTAGGTTGTAGCAAATATTAAGTGCTATATATGAGTATTAGGTATTTTATTATTGTTTATTATTATTATAGAAGTGATAATTTTTGCTATCTGAGGTCTCAGAGTTCAACAAACATCTACAAGTGACTACTCTGATACGTGCTTTATAGACAATATTGCTAATCCTCGAAGAAACACCTCACTACAGACGAGGAAACTGAGAGTTTAAGTACATGGGCCAAGGTCTCAGTTGCTAGGCATCAGAGCAGGAATGCAATCCCAGGACTGCCACACTTTAAGGCCATGTTCTTCCCATTAGTGCTAACTCAAGTTCTAATGAAATTTTGCATTTTAACCAAGCCTAGTATCCAAAATGCAGGTCTAACCGGGTCCTGTCCAAAGCCTGTCCACAGCTTCTCAGTGTTTTTTGGGACAAGTCTCATCCCTCTGTTTAGGGCTCCAAGGCTTTCCTGATCTGGCCTCTGCTGACCCCTCCTGGGCCAGCTCCCCTCACCCTCCCAGGAGCAGAACTCCTCCAGATGCCACCAGACCCTGAACCCTTCCTGCTCCTCTCCAGACTGTGATTTTGAGGTGAGTTCCCATCTTCCCCTCTCTCTAGCCTAGGAGGTCTTGGAGGAACCTCATTATCTTTGCATCTCCATGACCTGGCAGGGTGCGAGAAGTCTCATGGGTACTCCCAGTGGCCCCTCACAAAGTTCCACCAGCTCCTCCTGGCGGTGACACTCACTTGATCTTGGCGTGGGCCCGGGTGCTGGTGACTAGCCGGAGAGACAGCTCATTCTCGTAGCGAGGGATGTCGTCACAGTACACGGCCTCACCAGAGGCTTGCATGTTCGCTGCCAGGTGGGGCAGGGGCCGGCCCACCATGTCCTCCTCAGACTGACCCTTGGGCACCTCCTGGAATGACAGAGTCATCAGTGAGCCTGAGCTGCCGAGGACACTGTCCCTCTACCGGCCCATGGGACACTGGAGAACTTCAGGCTACATGGCAAAGCACACAGAGGGGTAAGAATAAAGGATGCAGAGGGGCATGGGGCAAAGGGAACAGGAAGATGCATAAGGAATGGCAAGGGTGGTCCTAGTGTTGTTATATAAAAGAACAAGAAAAAGAGGGACCTAAATGTCCATTAATTGGGGATTGGCTAAATAAGCTATGCAGCCCTCAAACAACACAACAGTATGTAACCATTAAAACATACTTTTGAAGAATTTTAATTAGAAGGATTGTTCATGCAAGCATAAAAACAGGACATGTGTTTGTGTTTGACAATAATTCAAATTCTGTAGGAAAAGATAATATATGTGATAAATATAGTACATACATGTCCACATATGCATAGGAAGTGATGAAAAGAATTAAACAAAAATGTAATAATAATTTGCTCTTGGAGGTGGAATTTTTGGTGATTTTTATTTTCTTTATATTTTTCTGTATTTTCTAAAATGTTTTACATTATAGATTTGATAATAAAGTTCTGTTTTTGCTTTACAAAGTAATCATAACAATGGGTCATATTTATTGAGTGTTTCACCACATGCCAGGGACCATCTAAGCAATTTACTTTTATTAACACATTTAATCCTCAAAACCATCTTATGAAACAGGTAGGCCATTATCCACATTTGCAGGTGGGTATAATTAACTTGGGTATATTTATCCACACAAGAGGATAAATAACTTGTTCAAGGTTGCACAATTATGAAATGGCAGAGTTTAGATATAAATTCGGCGGTCAGGCCCCAAAGTTCATGCTTGGGACAACTACCTCCAGTGTACAGGGGGTAGTAAATTGTGGCCTGGGTCCACTGCCTGTTTTTGTAAATGAAGTTTTATTGGAAGACAGTACACTCATTCATTCATGTATTGTTGGTGGCTGCTTTTATGCTACAATGACAGAGTTGAGAAGTTGCAATAGAAACCATCTGGCCCACAAAATCTAAGACATTTTCAGGAAAAGTTTGTTGATCCTTTACCTAGCACTTCTCAAAAAGCTGGGGTAGATAGATGGTTTGTCTGTTTGTTTGTTTGTTTGTTTGTTTGTTTTAACGTGCTCAATAATACTTTAGGCTTTGCACATTAACCCTTATGTAAAAAAAAAAAATCTGTAAGGAACAGGTGCAGCTGGGAGTCTAATCCCAAGAGAGAAATTTATGCACACAAGAGAAAAATAGTGACATTAACATGTATATGATTCTCATTTTCTTCACTGGATATTTAAGCACAAGAGTAAGGAGCTTTATGCACCTACATACAATTCAAGTTAGTCACGAGCTGATGGTCAGCCACTAGCCAACTGATGTGGCCTGCGCAGTCCCCTGATATTAGCCATATACTGACTGTACTCACTTGGAAGAGCTGGACGTTGGCTGGGGGGTCTTTCTGAAAGAGTAAAGTTGCACTGGTGAAGGTGGGGTCCAGTTTACCACACTTCTGTGGAGACAAGATAACAGAGGTGACCAGGATTATATTTCAATCATTGATCCCTTCCGTGGTTATCCCCAAATGACCACAGTGACAACTGATCCCCTCGGCTGTTCATTTCATGCCCCTTTGAGTGCTGGCTGGATCTCTCAGCATCCAAACATGGGCTCTGAGAGTTCAGCATTTACGAGCAGCCTCAGCTTCACTGCTAGCCCCCGCACTGTACCTCATCGACTGAATGGTCTGTACCTCCTCCAACACTCCAACACCCTGAACTCTTTCCCTTCATCTTGCATTTATGCCTGCTGTTGTCTCTGTTGGGAATATCGTTCTCCTCCAGAACTTCCTGGGAAATTCTTTCTTGCCTTTCTCAATTCCATAGGAAGCATTTAATGATATGGAAAATGTGCACAATATAATCCCAATGGAAGCAAAGGAGGATTTAAAGCTTTATATGTAGTGTGGTCCCAAGTCTTTTGAAATATATCCACATTAAAAGATAGGAAGATGGCAGGTATCGATAGATGGATGGAAGGACAAACAGAAAGAGATGGGGCAGACAAACAGCATGACAGATGAACAGATAAATGCAGGAAAAAGATCAGAGGAATTAACCAAAATACTTAGCAGTGGTTTTCTCTGGGATTTGAGAATAAGAGTAATTTTAGGTTTCATTGATCCAATCCTGTATTTTTGAAGTTTTTTTTTAAAAGAGGGTTTTAACTCTGCTCTTCCCGCATCAGGGGCATCCTCTCTGCGGTGTGCTCCTCCACACCCGTCTCCGCAGTTGTCTCTCAAGCGCAGCCTTTACCGTTCATGTTCCCTCCCACACTGGGCTGCCCCCTAGCGCCTCGTGCAACTTGGCATAGGAAAGGGGCAAAGCAAATTCTTGGTGAACATATTTCAGGAGCTGGGCCCTACCTCAGCCTGCAACCTCTCTTGAGGGCACATCCTGTGCATTCCACGGGCTCCTGGTTATTGCAGTCCCACCTGACGTTTCCATTCCACCCTACCTACTCATCGCACTCTGCATTCTCTTTCTTTTTCTTTTTATCTCTCTTTTTTTTTCTTTGTATTTTTAGTAGAGACAAGGTTTCACTACATGGGTCAGGCTGGTCTCAAACTTCTGACCTCAGGTGATCCACCCGCCTCAGCCTCCCGTAGTGCTGGGATTACTAGTGTGAGCCACCGCTCCTGGCCTTCTGCATTCCCTGTCTAACCTACGAAACCACAGTTGTATCAGCTCTACTGCTAGAAGGATTATCTGATCCACCTGCCCCTTTTGCAGATTTTACGGCTGAGACATAGGGAAAGTTGTGACTATTCAGGTTCTCATGGTGAGACGCCGTCAGGGCAAGAACCTGTGTCCCTAGCGCCCAGCCCAGTACTCTGCCTCCAGGCCAGCTGGTCACTCCCATTTCCATGGTTCCTGTGCTGTGACCCTAGTCCCTGCTATTCTGCCCTCAGATGTCCAGAGGAGAGGAGCAAATTTACTACCCAGACCAACTTCCTGTATCCCCAGAAATGCTACAGAGAGCCTGCGCCTGGCCAGGCCCCACTCACGTCTTCCGGGTTCTCTTGGCCCAGCTTCTGAAGCACTGTCAGGTAGAACTTGAAGAAGAAGCTGAGGGTGAGGGTGCGCCGGAAGTCCACCATGCCGCCAGGGGCGTCGGGGGGCAGGTGCAGCTCCTCAGCCAGGCCTGCACACACGTCCTGTAACAGCTCCTCCTTCCAGAGCCTGCCAGAGAGCAGGGCATGGGACAGCACTCCTACCTAGCCCTCCGTGTCCCTATGTATAGAGCTGTGTGCCCAGGGCCATGGAGCTATATAAAGCTTGGTTCAAAATTCAGCTTGGATACTTAGAGTTAGGTGACTTTAGGCAACATACTTAAATTAACCTCGCTGAACCTCTGTTTCCTCATGTTTAAAAATAGATACAATTTTTAGAGACCACCAAAGTAATAACAGTTAAATCTATCAAGTCCTTACAATGTACCAGGCAACATCTTAAGTGTTTTAAATGAATTGTCACTTTTAATTTAAATTTTAAAATGTAGTAGGGAAAATTCCTATACCCATTTACCAATGAGAAAACTGAGGCATGGGGAGGCTCAGTAACTTGACTTACATTACCTATTTGGTAAATGACAAAGCCAGGAATTTTAGAACCAAGGAACCAAACTCCAAGTTAAGCTTTATTGATTCTATGTGAGTGCTATAAGGATTACACAGGATAATGCTAGTGAAGTGCTTGGTACAATTTCTGTTATATAATAACCATAGTGATAGTAATAGTAGTAGCAGTAGTAGTAATCACAGCCATTGCGGTAGCAATAGTAGTAGTAGCAGAGAAGTAGTAGTAGCATCAGCATCAATACTACTAGTAATAATACTAGCAACAGCAATAGTAGTTGCAGTAGTGGTAACAATATAGATAGTAGTAGCAGAAGTAGTAATAGTCATAAAAGCAATAGTAATAGAAGCAACAGCAACAGTAGTAATCACAGTAGTAACAGAAGCAATGCCAAAAAGTAGCCGTCATAGCAGCAGCAGCATCAATAACCACAGTAATACTACTGTTAGTAGTAATAGCAGCAGCAGCAGCAATACTAGTAGCAATAGTAATGGTAGTAGTAGCAGTAACAGCAGTAGTAGTAATTTCAGTAGCAATAATAGAAGCAGCAGTAACACTATTAGGAAAATACTAGTATAACAGCAGTAATAGTAGTAGCAGTACTAATAGAATAAGTAATAGAAGAGGCAGCAATAGTAGTAGTAGCAATGGTAATAGTAATAACAGCAATAATATTAATCATAATAGTGATAGGAATTGCAGCAGTGATCATAAGTGTAGTGATAGTAGTAGCAACAGAAGTAATAGTAATAGCAATAATGAGTAACAGTTGTAATTGTAAAGTAGAAGCAGCTGGAGTAGTAGCAATAATAATATTAATTACAGCTGTAGTAATAGTAGCAATAGTATTACTAATAGTAGTAGTAGCAATGGTAATAGTATAGCAGTGGCAATACTCCTAGTAGTAATACTGGTAGCAGCATTAGTAATAGTTGTACTAGCAACTGTGGTTATAGTGGAAGCAGAAGTGGTAGCAATCATAGCAGCAGTAGCAGTAGTTACAGTAGTAGTAGCAGCAATAGTAATACTACTGGTAGTCATAGTAGCAGCAGCAGTAACAATGATACTATTAGTGGCAGCAACAGCAGCAGCAGTCTCATTCTGTTGTTAGCTCTTACTTGAAAAGTTGCCTCTGAGTAGTCTTGAAGGCTGAGATGGTTCTGTTGGCCATTCCACCATAGCAAAGGGCCAGCTCCTCTACCTCTGTGGTTCCTGGCTTGAATAAAACTCTCATGCCACTGGTTACCTTGGCAATGTCATCTTCTCTCCGGGAGGCCTGTTTGAATGCTGAGAAATACTCACCCTAAAAGAAAACAGAAAGGTGCCTGTGTTCCACCTTACCCTGCAAGGGCTGCAAATGGCAGACCCAAATCGTAGGGCTATGAAGTGAGGGGATAACACCATCACACAATAGTGGGGGAGCTGGCCCCAGGAATCAAAGATCAAACATAACTGATTATCACCTGTTTAGGAGAGGTTCCACTTAACATTCCCAGAAGCTGGAAAAAAACCTGGATTTCTCCCTGCTAGTCAAAAAAGCTGAGGGTCAGGGACAAAGTGGAGCTGCGTGGTCTCCATTGAACAATAGCTGCAGGGGAGGAAGGGTGCTTTTGCAAAGGCTCCTCAGAGGCACCTCAGCCCCCTTACCTTCCCCACCCTGGTGCCCACTATCAGTTCCCACCCAGCTTCTCTGGGGACTGAGGCTGTTTGGCCCTTGGTGTCCTCTGCTTGTGGTCTCCACAGTGCTCTCTCCAACTTGTCCCTCCCACCAGTCTTTGGCATTGTTCAGATATCTTGGTGAAAGAGGCTGGGCACAGTGGCTTATGTCTATAATACCAGAGACCTAGGTGGAAGGAGTGCTTGAAGCCAAGTGTTCAAGACCAGCCTGGACAATATAGTGAGGACTTATCTCTTAAAAAAAAAATTAGCTGGGTGTGGTGGTGCACACCTGTGGTCCCAGCTATTTGGGAGGGTGAGGTGGGAGGATCACTTGAGCCTGGGACATTGAGGCTGCAGTAAGCTGAGATCATGCCACTGCACTCCAGCCCAGGCCAGCAGGAAGAGTGAGATTCTGTCTCAAAAAAAAAAAGAAAAAGAGAAAGAAAGAAGGAAGGAAGGAAGGAAGGAAAGAAGGAAAGAAAGAAAGAAAAAGAAAGAAAGAAAGAAAGAAAGAAAGAAAGAAAGAAAGAAAGAAAGAAAGAAAGAAAGAAAGAAGAAAGAAA
>CAUYLG010004563.1:0-13506 GCA_963573385.1 Cacajao melanocephalus
GGAGAGGAGGAGCTGGGCGCTGGCACTGCTGTCACCGCCGCTTCCCGAGAACGAATCTGAGCCTGACTCTGAACGCCGCCGTTTCCCACTCCGGCCCAGAAGATTCATGGCAAACCGTTCTCGGACGATCAGGGCAAGCCACAGTCCCAGTGTCCTCCCACTCGGGAGAACCTTGGCCTGCCGACAGGTGCTGTCATCATCTTCCCGCCTGTCTTCAAACTCAAACCTCCTGGCCCACGCCGGAACCATAGAGTTCTCCGTGGCTTAAGTAACCCGAAAGCCATAGAGTCGTGGGGAAAGAGCGCCTCTCGCTGGTGTCTAAGACTTCCGGCCTCCGGCCTCCGGCCCCCGTTGTTAGTTAATATGAGGCGTAGATTAAGGAGGAAGAATACAATATCTACAGTTATAGCCATACTTACCCTTCTCTTCATGCTAACTTCGTAAAGGGGCTGCTCCTAGTAGGTAGACCAGGGAAGTAGCTCTTCTTAACGTATCGGTATTTTGTAAAAAATTATTTCACATTTTGCGAAGCATTATGCAAGAGAGCCTAGAGTTTCTAGTGGAGCATAATTTTCCCCTTTCTCCTACTGTATGATGGCAGAGCAGGACTATTTCTGAACGCAATCTCCATTTTAGCCAGCATGCATTGTGAGGATTATGTGATGAGGAATTGGGGATTGCTGGCCGACAGACCCCTGAGACAGCTGTATGAACGTCGCGAGAAAAGGGCTCTGAATGTACCTCAGGGATCGTTATGAGCCAAGAGCTTAGTAAGGGATCTGTGTACTCTCTTTTGTAAAAGTGGAAGCGAACGAGCTCTGAACGTAAAGCAGTGACCATACATGACCTAGTTTCACAATTCATTTCACCAAGCAAACCTAGTAGGTCCCAAACCTGACCTGGAGAGGCTGTGCAATTCTAGAGCACCAAATATCTCAAAAGGTCCAGTTCAATTAAAAAAAAAAAAAAAAAACTACTCGAATACAATCTGAAAAATAGCACTCCAACCATCAATTTTTTCCGTGAAAACGTTAAGGGATTTAAATGACAATATTTTAAAGTTCCACCAGATGGCGCCATTACTCCATGAATGAAACATTTTTCTCTGCGCCTTTTATGCAATCAACAACTATTTATTGAGCATCTACTGTAAGCTAGCTACTGGGTATGGCAGTGAAATGGCATAAAATGGTTCCTGCTATCGTCGGCTGGGTGCGGTAGCTCACGTCTGTAATCCCAGCACTTTGGGAGACTGAGGCAGGCGGATCATGAGGTCAGGAGTTCGAGACCAGCCTGATCAACATGGTGAAAACCCATCTCTACTAAAAATACAAATATTAGCCAGGTCTGGTGGAGTGCACCTGTTAATCCGAGCTACTCAGGAGGCTGGGGCAGGAGAATTGCTTGAACCCAGGAGGTGGAGGTTGCAATAAGCCGAGATTCTTCCATTGCACTCCAGCCTGGGCTACAGAGTGAGACTCTGTCGCAAAAAAGAAAAAAAAAAACAACTTCCTGCTCTCAAAGAGAAAGAGTCTAGAGAATGAGATAGACATTAAACAAATTAGTTAATAATTAAGTGTGCCATATGCTCAGGCAGAAATGAATAGAGTATTTGTTAATAATAATCACCTGTTTAAGAGAAAAAAAGAAAAAAGAATAAGAAATGAATCGAGTACTATCAAAGAAATAAGAGAGATCCAGCTAGGCTTTGTGGCTCACGCCTGTAATCCCAGCACTTTGGGAGGTGGATCACCTGAGGTCAGGAGTTAAGACAAGCCTGGCTAACATGGTGAAATCCTGTCTCTACAAAAAATACAAAAATTAGCTGGGCATCATGGTGGGTGCCTGTAATGCCAGCTACTCTGGAGGCTGAGGCAGGAGAATTGCTTGAACCGGAAGGTGTAGGTTGTAATGAGCTGAGATCGTGCCACAGCCCTCTAGCCTGAACAACAGAGCAAGACTCAGTCTCAAAAATAAAAAAAAAAAAATAGGAAGGTCAGGCATGGGGGCTCAGGCCTGTAATCCCAGCACTTTGGGAGGCTGAGGTGGTTGGATCACAAGGTCAGGAGTTCAAGACCAGCCTGGCCAAGATGCTGAAACCGCAACTCTATTAGCCAGAAAATGGTGGCAGGCACCGGTAATCCCAGTTACTCGGGAGGCTGAGGCAGAGAATTGCTTGAACCCGGGAGGCGGAGGTTGCAGTGAGCCAAGATTACAGACCACTGTACTCCATACTGGGCGACAAAGCGAGATTATGTCATACACACACACACACACACACACACACACACACACACGAGATACTTAGATTGTAATCATGAAAGAACTTTCTCAGATGCTGTGTAACTTAAGGGTTAACAGTGCTACTCTGGAGGCAGCCAGTCTAGGTTTGAAGATTTAGTAGCTGTAAGATCTTGCGCAACTTGCTTTTCTTTTTTCTTTCTTTTTTTTTTGAAATGGAGTCTTACTCTGTCACCCAGGCTGGAGTGCAGTGGCTTGATCTCCACTTACTGCAACCTCTGCCTCCCAGGTCTAAGCAATTCTCCTGCCTCAGCCTCCCAAGTAGCTGGGATTATAGGCACCTGCCACCACGCCTGGCTAATTTTTATAGTTTTAGTAGAGACGGGGTTTCCCCATGTTGGTCAGGCTGGTCTCGAATTCCTGACCTCAAATGATCTGTCCACCTCCGCCTCCCAAAGTGCTGGGATTATAGCCATGAGCCACTGTGCCTGGCCTTGAGATTTTTTTTTTTTTTTTTTTTGAGACAGGGTTTTACTCTGTTGCTCAGGCTGGAGTACAGTGGTACGGTCTCAGCTCACTGCAACCTCCACCTCTCAGGTTCAAGCAATTCTCCTGCCTTAGCCTCCCGAGTAGCTAGGCCCCAGGTGCGTGCCACCATGCCCAGATCATTTTTGTATTTTTTGGTAGAGACGGGGTTTCACCATGTTGGCCAGGCTGCTCTAGAAATCCTGACCTCACGTGACCCACCCGTCTCAGCCTCTCAAAGTGCTGGGATTACAGGTGTGAACCACAATGCCCAGCCTATGCAGAAAATTTTAGATCTTACCTCTCACCCTGCTAGGAACTCCAGACTCTTGTCCCCCAGATCCCATAATCCATGCTCTAGACCCCAGGGGGATCAGCAGGCATCACTATGGAAAACTTTGGGTTAAGAGCTTTTCTTAATCCTCTAAAATGTGTTTGACATTTCTGTCCTACAAAGGATTCCCTGGTTTTAATCAGCTTAGTGGTTTCTTTTTCAGTTTAATATTGCTAAAAACAGAAGAAAAGCCTGGGTGAGATGGTTCACACCTGTAATCCAAGCACTTTGGGATGCCTAGGTGGGTGGATTACGAGGTCACGAGTTCGAGACCAATCTGGCCAACATAATGAAACCTCATCTTTGCTAAAAATACAAAACATTAGCTGAATGTGGTGGTAGGAGGCTGGGGCAGGAGAATTGCCTGAACCCAGGAGGTGGGGGTTGCAGTGAGCAGAGATCACAGCTTTGCACTCCAGCCTGAGTGACAGTGCGAAACTTCATCTAAAAAAACAAAAAAAAAAAAACAGAAAAAACCCCTCAAATAACAATAACTGATGTACATTCAAAAACATCATCTGATTTTTTTATAGGTTATCAAGAGTGATTTGCCATGGAAATTTCAGAAGTTATACGGAAAAATAAAAATTTATACTAGACCAGGCACAATGGCTGACACCTATAATCCTAACACTTTGGGAGGCCAAGTCAGGAGAATCACTTGAGCCCAGGAGTTTGAGCCCAGCCTGCACAACATAGTGAAACTCTGTCTCTACAAAAAATTAAAAAATTAGCCAGGAGTGGGGGCATGGGCTTGTAGCCCGAGCCACTAGGGAGGTTGAGGCAAGAGGATCTCTTGAGCCCAGGAGGTTGAGGCTGCAGTGAGTTTTGATGGCACCACTGCAATCCCCCGTGACCCTGTTTCAAACATAAAAACAAAAAATCAATTACTCAAACTATTTTTGTGAATTGACTAAAACAGAATTATCTACCCAGACTGAAAACTCTGTTTCTCATGTGAGTGGAAGTGATTTGCCAAAGGGCAAAAAAGAAAGAGCTGGAAAATAAACAACGAATGTGGAATAAGAGTGGTACTGATTAGATCTAAGGTACTCAGAAAAAAGGGGATGCTAATTAAGGGGATTTTGTGTTTGAAATCCAGTGATTCTCAACTAAAACAAGTCTAGTGGAACACATTAGAATCCCAGAGGAGCTTTTAAAATATTGTAATGCCCCTGGAGATTCTGAGTTAATTGATCTGGAACGGAGCGCAGGCACTGATATGCCTTAAAAGCTCCCCAGGTATTCTGACATGCTGGAATTGAAAACCACCAGTGCAACCAAGGGATGAGGCTGACTTGAATTCAGGTGGCTTCAGTGAGAAACTTTTAATAAGGGGCTTAAATTAACAAGGGACTCTGACAAAGACCAATTTTTCCACAATGCCTTAAGGAACTGGTTGAAATAGCTTACTTGTGGATGGGGATGAAAGCACAATTGAAATAACTTGAAAGGTCTAGGTTAAAACATCAGAAAGCCAATTTGAAGGTGGTAAAACTAAAGAATGAATCCCCCAAAAGACTAAATTACCTGAATATGTAAGAACACAAACCCATAACTTCCACATTCATACACAGTCTGGTCTTAGCTTGGCTGCTGTATTAAAATTCCTTTGACTGCATAATTTATAAACAACAGAAATGTATTGTTAGCTGGGCACAGTGGCTCATACCTGTAATACCAGCACTTTGGGAGGCCGAGGCAGGTGGATCACAAGGTCAGGAGTTTGAGACCAGCCCGGCCAACATGGTGAAACACAGTCGCTACTAAAAATACAAAATTAGCTGGGTGTACGGTGCGCACCTGTAATCCCAGTTACTCTGGAGGCTGAGGCAGGAGAATCGCTTGAACTCAAGAGGCAGAGGTTGCAGTGTGCCAAGATCACACTATTACACTCCAGCCTGGGCGACAGAGTGAGACTCTTATCTCCAAAAAAAAAAAAAAAAAAGATTTCTGTCTTGCTTGGCTGACCTTTCCTTGTCCCTGGACTAGAGAAAACAGGCTTTTCTTGTGGCTTTTTGTGTGTGTGTGTGTGTGTGTGTGTTTTTGGTTTGTTTTCATTGGCATTTCCAGATTGCTGGCAACCCCAGCTTCCAATTTGGAATAAACAAAACAGAAACAAAACCCAAGAAATTCACAAAAGTTTAGTTTTTTGGGTCCCCAGGTCTGCCTTCAGAATCTTCTTGTGTTTGTTTACATATAATGTTTAGGGCTTTTAATGCAGTTATCAGGAGGAACAGGGGAAAGCATGTCTACTTCATCTTCCCAGAAGCGGCTATCTCACCTTTTAGTCTTTTAACAATCTTTTTACAAGCAGACATTTGCAGTGTATGATGTTGCCCTTCCCAGATCCGTTTCACTGGGTGATTGACCCAACCCCTGGCTGCCGTGTTGGCTGATAACTCACAGCTGCCCCCTCCATGGAGGAATATCTCAGGGACAAACAGAAGCTGTCAGTGTGGCCTGTGGACCACCATCTACCCTTTCTGCCGGGCCTGACTCCTATCAATGCTGCAGATTTGTGCTACAGAGCTTCCTCCTCAAATGAGACTGAAGCTAGTCTTCACCTGAGACCATGTTCTTGATATTTACGGTGCTGAATTTTCTCTCATGGTAAATGTTATTTGTACATTTGTTATCTCCCATCCCTCCTCTAACTTCCCTACTACATTTTTCCTCTTTGGCCATCTCTGGATCTCCTCTTTTACTCCTTCCATTTTTCTAAAGAATGAAAATCTTTCTGTGATGTCAAGGTGAACAGAGCTAACCTCAACTCACTTCAGCTCTCTAAGCTTGGATAATCTCATCAGCAAAGTGGGAGTAATGTACCTACCTCACACATTCCATAAGAACATGCACTTAACAGGCACCTGCACAGGGTTTGGAACACAATGAGAAAGAATAGACAGGAGCAATTTGTATCTGTAATTCCATTGCCTCAGACTTTTTTAAGTTACTTACTCTATTTTATGCTTTAATTTGTAAAATATATGTATTATTTTCTCTGTAAAAATTCACAGCCCAGGCAGGCATCTTCTGCTTTCCTTTGGTACCTCAGCCCTTCCATTCTATTGTGCTCCTCCCCTCTTGGTCTACCTCAGACCAGAACACATCTCACTCCTCCCAATTATCTTCTGCCGTTCTCACCATTCTCTGCCACACCTTGTGCTGCCTCTTGCCAGTAGCATTTCTGTCCCTGTCCTGGTCTTCTGTGGGAAAATGCTCAAGTCCTCCTGGCCAGAGCACTCTTCACAGACCCAGACTGAATCGGAGAGATATCGGAGGGAGAGTCGAAGAATAATGAAAGCTTCTTTCCTGGTCTCTATATTTAAAAAAACAAAACAAAACAAAACTTAAGGCCAGGAGCAGTGGCTCAGCACTTTGGGAGGCAGAGGTGGGCAGATCACTTGAGGTCAGGAGTTCAAGACCAGCCTGGCCAACATGGTGAAACTCCGTCTCTACTAAAAATACAAAAATTAACCAGGAATGATGACCTGCACCTGCAATCTTAGCTACTCAGGAGGCTGAGGTGGAAGAATCACTTGAACCTGCGAGGCACAGATTGTAGTGAGCTGAGATCCTGACACTGCACTCCAACCTAGGCAACAGAGCAAGACTCCATCTCAAAAAAAAAAAAAAAAAAAAGGCGGGGGCGGCGGCCGGGTATAGTGGTGCATGCCTGTAGTCTCAGCTACTCTGGAGGCTGAGACAGGAGAATCACTTGAACCTGGGAGGCAAAGGTTGCAGTGAGCCAAGATTGCACCACTGCACTGCAGCATGGATGACATAGCAAGACTCTGTCAAAAAATAAAAATTAAAAAATAAAATAAATGCATATTTTAAAAAACCTAGTCTCTATATTAAAAAAATTTAAATAAGCGTGACCCGGCCTGCTACCGTGTCACAACAGGCGACTGAGAAACAGCAGACGACGTCGGGAGAACTCCCCGTGCCTACCGAGACATCAGCATTCTCGCTCCGCAGCCCTGGAAGACCTGCCAGCCTGGATCCCCGGAGTCCGCTGCAGTGCCGAGGGCCCCTCTTCCAGGTTTCTGGGCTCTGAGGCTAATACATGGAATACCAATTCTTTTTCTTAGTGTTGACATTGGATTTTTCTGTTAAGAATAGATTGTTGGAGTTGGCTAACAAGTTGATGATTTCCAGTCAAGCAGCCTCTTCTGTAAAGTCTCCTTTGTAAGCTCCTACAAGCAGCTATTTCACTGGACTTGAAAGGACTGATTAAAAAGAACCACACAATGTAAAAAAAAAAAAATTAAATAACTTTTTAAAAAAACTCTGGGTGTGGTGGCGCATGCCTGTAATCTCAGCACTTCGGGAGGCTGAGGTGAGAGGATTGCTATTTATTTTGATCCTGACTTTGAAACCAGACTGGGCAACATACTGAGACCTTGTCTCTATATTTAAAAAAATTATAAAATAAAATTTAAAAAAAAGAAAGCTTCTCCTGTGAAATATTCTGACCCACAGATAGACTAGCAGCTTTATGATTTTACCAAATTCTCATAAATCCATGAAGATTATATTTTCCCATTTTATAGATTAATTAACTTAGATTCTTAGTGGTGAAATCACTTACCCAGAGTCATACGGCCAGTTACTGGGGAGCTCTGCATTGACAACCAATTCTGCCTGGATCCAGAACCCATGCACTTATGTACACATATTGGTTTCTGTGTTGACAGGAAAGAAGGGAGAAAAAGTTCCAGGCTGGAAAAGACGTTTCCCTCACATTTACAAATCTTTTCAGGAGCTTTTCTAAAAAAACTCTGGCTCAGTGGTGCCTATGCTAATCTTTTGGATCTTTAGATGATTCATAGTACGCCAAAGTGATTTTGATCTTGGTACAGTTTTCAGGCTCGTAATGTCAGCCACACGTTGTCATGGTAAAAAATAATAATAATGCAGTGTGCCTATGTTCAACAAAACAAAAAATTCTCATGCTTAATTCTGGCTTTTCTGGATGTTCTGCAATAGAAACGAAGAGGATGCATACAGAAATATTTTTGCCTTCTAAGAGTTAAAAGATGGCCAGACGTGGTGGCTCATGCCTGTAATCCCAGCACTTTGGAAGGCCAAGGCAGGCAGATCACTTGAGGTCAGGAGTTCGAGACCAGCCCAGCCAACATGGTGAAACCCTGTCTCTACTAAAAATACAAAAATTAGCTGGATGTGGTGGCTGTGCACCTGTAGCCCCAGCTACTCAAGAGGCTGAGGCACAAGAATAGATTGAACCTGGGAGACGGAGGTTGCAGTGAACCCAGATGGCGACATTGCACTCCTGCTTGGGTGACAGAGCAAGACTCTGTCTCAAAAAAAAAAAAAAAAAAAAGAGTTAGAAGATAAGGGGAAAGTTGAAGCTAAGTAAATTAGCAATTCATTTCAAAAAGCAAAATTATTCGTATTGATATTTAAGTGAAGAAAGTTGCTTGCAAAATTTAATAGGAAGCACGATACAAATTTTGTGGAAACACATAAACACACAGATACATTCAACAGAAATAAGTAGATTATGCTGGGCATGGTGGCTCATGCCTGTAATCCCAACACTTTGGGAGGCCAAGGAGGGCGGATCACCCGAGGTCAGGAGTTTGAGAACAGCTTGGCCAAAAGGCTATGTAAGCGTCCAGAGGACTCGTTGCTTACTTTTATCCCCAGATCTTGAATCTGCAGCAGTGACCTGTTTTCTCCACTAGCCTAGGCCTCCGGGTCATCCATCCCATCTCTACTAAAAATACAAAATTACCTGGGTGTAGTGATGCATGCCTGTAGTCCCAGCTACTCAGGAGATTGAGGCAGGAGAATCACTTGAAACCTGGATTCACCTGGAGGTGGAGACTGTAGTGAGCCGAGGTTTCACCGTTGTACTCCAGCTGGGGTGACAAGAGTGAAACTCCATATTAAAAAAATAAGAAAAGACAAGAAGATTAATAACATAAGCAATAGCCAGGTGTGGTGGCTCATGCCTGTAATCCTGGCATTTTGGGAGGCCGAGGTGGGCGGATCACCTGAGGTCAGGAGTTCAAGACCAACCTGGCCAACATGGCAAAACCCCATTTCTGCTACTAAAATGCAAAAAATTAGCCAGCTATGGTGGCACACATCTGCAATCCCAGCTACCTGGAAGACTGAGGCAGGAGAATCGCTTGAACCTGGGAGTTGGAGATTGCAATGAGCGAAGATAGTGCCACTGCACTCCAGCCTGGGTGACAGAGCAAGACTCCATCACAAAAAATAAATAAATAAAAATAAAATAAAATACTGCTTGTATTCGGCCATTCTTGCATTGGCATAAAGAAATGCTTGGCAGGGTGTGGTGGCTCATATCTGTAATCTCAGCAGTTTGGGAGGCCGAGGCAGGTGGATCACTTGAGGTCAGGAGTTTGAGACTAGCCTGGCCAACATGGTGAAACCCTATCTCTACCAAAAAATATAGCAATTAGCCAGGTGTGGTGGGGTGTGCCTGTGATCCCAGCTTGTCAGGTGGCTGAGACAGGAGAATCACTTGAAGCCAGAAGGCAGAGGTTGCAGTGAGCTGAAATTGTGCCACTGCACTCCAGCCAAGCCAAGATCATGCCACTGCACTCTAGCCTAGCCAACAGAGCAACACTCCATCTCAGAGAAAAAAAAGTGGGGGAGGTGGCTAAGTACAGTGGCTCACGCCTGTAATCCTAGCACTTTGGGAGTCTGAGGTGGGTGTATCACTTGAGGCCAGGAGTTTGAGACCAGCCTGACCAACATGGCAAAACCCCATCTCTACTAAAAATACAAAAATTAGCTGGGCATGGTGGTGCATGTTTGTAATCCCAGCCACTCAGGAGACTGAGGCAGGAGAATCTCTTGAACCCTGGGTTGGAGGTTGCAGTGAATGGAGATTGTGCCACTTCACTCCAGCGTGGGTGAAAGAATGAATGAAACTCCATGAAAGTTTCTCTTGCCTCAGCCTCCCCAGTAGATGGGATTACAGGTTCCCACCACCACGCCCGGCTAATTTTCTTGTATTTTTAGCAGAGACAGGGTTTCACCATGTTGGCCAGGTTGGTCTCGAACTCCTGACCTCAGGTGATCCACCCGTCTCAGCCTCCCAAAGTGGTGGGATTGCAGGCGTGAGCCACTGTGTCAGACCCCATTTCTTAATTTCTTCCTCCTTGGGAAATGGATATTCCCAGAAGCTGGGATCTAGTATCCTCTTTCCACATAGACTATCTTGTGTCCTTTAAGAAAAATTTTCAGGAAACTGGACTTGAGAGTTTCTGCTTACTTAGTTATGGAAGATCAGCTTTAAACATTGATTGTAGGATTTTCCTAAAATATTTTGTCACCACCCAAATTGTGGTTGATGAAGGCCCACCCATTTCTTTTGTAAATGAGAAAAAAAAAAAAGAAAAAAATACATTAATTCATGCAATATTCCACAGATATTCTGCTTTAAAAGTTATCTTCTGGGTGAGACCTTCCTTGACCACCATTTCTAAATATCCCCCATTGGCTCAGCTCTATTTTCTCTTCCTCTGCTTTATATTCTTCATAACATCTATAAGTCTCTGTAATGTATTATTTGTTTACTTTTATTTTTTTGAGACAGAGTCATGTTCTGTCACCCAGGTTGGAGTGCAGTGGCATGGTCTCCACTGACTGCAACCTCCCCTTCCCAGGTTCAAGCAATTCTTCCACCTCAGCCTCCTAAGTAGCTGGGATCACAGGCATGCACCGCCATGTCCAGCTAGTTTTTGTATTTTTAGTAGACACGTTTTTTTCACCACGTTGGCCAAGCTGGTCTTGAACTCCTGGCCTCAAGCCATCGCCTGCCTGGGCCTCCCAAAATGCTGGGATTACAGGCGTGATCCACCACACCTGGCTATTTGCATTTATTTACATTTCTATAGACGTCTTCACCAGAAAGTAAGTTCCATGAAGGCAGAAACTTTGACTTCTAAGTTTTATCTCCAGCACTTAGTACTATGTATGACACATAGCAGACACTCACAAATATTTGTGAAATGAGTGTGTGACCACTATGTCAGACACATTGCTGGGCTCTGGGATACAGTGATGAATGAATGAGATACAGTCTCCCCTTTTGTGACTCTCAATTTCATACCATCTGTCTACCTTTTCTAAAGTTTTTCAGTTTTGCTCTTTGACTTGGAAAATAGAGGTTTAGTGTGAGATAGGCTTTACAGAGTGTGCTATGTTCCGTGAAATATATATATGAACTGCTCACATTAGAGACACGAGTTGTGAGCATTTGAGAATGATTCCTAAACTCTGAATCTCCTGCAGTTTGATGTTTGTGCACTGATTTCCTTAGTCTGATTTGTTCTTTTTCTCCCTCCTGGAATGAGAGAGAGAATAGCTATGAAAACCTTAAAGAGGCCGGGTGTGGTGGCTCACACCTGTAATCCAGCACTTTGGGAGGCCAAGGCAGGTGGATCACCTGAGGTCAGGAGTTTGAGACCAGACTCACCAACGTAGTGAAACTCCATCTCTACTAAAAACACAAAAAAGTAGCCAGACATGGTAGTGGGCACCTGTAATCCCAGCTACTAGGGAGGCTGAGGCAGGAGAATCTCTTGAACCCAGGAGGTGGAGGTTGCAGTGAGTAGAGATCACCCCATTGCACTCCAACCTGGGTGACAGTGCAAGACTCCATCTAAAAAAAATAAAAATAAAAATAAAACTCTCGATAACAATAATTGATGTACATTCAAAAAACATCATTGAGTTTTGTGTAAGTTTACAAAAATTATCAAGATTGATTTGCCATGGAAATTGCAGAAGTTATATGGAAAAATTAAAAATTTACCCAAACTAGGCCAGGCACAGTGGCTGACACCTATAATCCTAGCACTTTGGGATGCTGAGGTGGGTAGATTGCTTGAGCCCAGGAGTTTGAGATCAGCATGGGAAACATGGCAAAAACCCATCTCTACTAAAAATACAAAAATTAGCCAGGCATGGTGATCTGTGCCTGTGATCCTAGCTTCTTGGGTGGCTGAGGTGGGAGGATGGCTTGAGCCCCGGAGGTGGAGTTTGCAGTGAGCTGAGATCCCACCACTGCACTCCACTCCAGCCTGGGTGACAGCCTGTTTCAAAGAAGAAAAAAGAAGGAATTGTATTCCTAACAGAAGACATAGTGAGAAAAAAAAAGCCTGAGACACGACTTTTGAATTTAGAGATTCAGAAAGTTGCAAGGAAGACATTCTGGGCAAAAGCAGAAGGTGGAAGTAAATGCAGGAAATGAAACTGGACATTGATTCAGAGGGCTCCTTTGCACAGTATTCCAGCAATGTCTTTTGAAGATTGAGGGACTCCACAGCTTTCCAAGGTCATCCTCTGACACTCAGGACTCTGTCACAGAGTTTCACTCTTGTCACTCAGGTTGGAGTGCAGTGGCACTATCTCTGTTCACTGCAACCTTTGCCTCCCAGGTTCAAGTGATTCTCCTGCCTCAGCCTCCTGAGTAGCTGGCAGTATAGGCACCTGCCACCAGGCCGGGCGAATTTTTTTTTTTTCTGAGACAGAGTCTTGCTTTGTCACCCAGGCTGGAGCACAGTGGTGCGATCTTGGCTCACTGAAACCTCTGCCTCCTGGGTTCAAGCAATTCTCCTGCCTCAGCCTCCCGAGTAGCTGAGGCCAAGAATTACAGGCACCTGCCACCATGCCCGGCTAATTTTTGTATTTTTAGAAGAGACAGGGTTTCGCCACATTGGGCAGGCTGGTCTGGAACTCCTGACCTTATGATCCACCCGCCTCGGCCTCCCAAAGGAGATGTGAGCCACTGCGCCCAGCCCTGACTCTGTCACTTTTTAAGTTTGGATGATTAGGCAATTGGCTGGACATGTGTAGGGAAAATGTGAGCCCTTTAGGAGTCGCTAACTTACACTTGCTCTGTCCATGTGCACAGAACCCGTCCCTACCCTAGACACTTGATGAGACACCCAGAATTCCCTATCCTTACTCAGCATTAAGCATCAGAATATTATCAGTGCTGAGTGAGTGGTGGCTCATGCCTGTAATCCAAGCAAATCTGAAGGTGAGAGGATTGCTTGAGCCCAGGAGTTTGTGACCAGCCTGGGCAATATAGTGAGACCACTTCCCTACAAAAATTTTAAAAAGTAGCCGGGCATGTTAGTGCACACTCATACTCCCAGCTACTCGGGAGGCTGAGGCGGGAGAATTGCTTGAACCTAGGAGGCAGAGGTTTCAGTGAGCCAAGATCATGCCACTGCACTCCAGCCCGAGCAACAGAGTGAGACCTTGTCTTGCAAAAAAGAAAAAAGCTCTTTCTCTGTCTGCCTCTGTCTTCAAGGGTTTCAGTTTCTTTCTTTCCCTCAGTCACCGCTCTGGCTATTTTGCTGTCTCCTCCTCCAAGAGCTGCTGTTAAT
>CAUYLG010004565.1:0-11390 GCA_963573385.1 Cacajao melanocephalus
TGAAACTATTCTAAACAATCCAAGAAGAGGGAATCCTTCCCAAATCACTTTATGAGACCAACATCATCCTGATACCAAAACCTGGCAGAGACTCAGCAAGAAAAGAAACCTTCAGGTCAATATCCATGATGAACATAGATGTAAAAATCTTCAATAAAATACTGGCAAACCAATTGCAACAGCACATCAAAAAGCTTATCCACCATGATCAAGTAGGCTTCATCCCGGGGATGCAAGGCTGGTTCAACATATGCAAGTCTATAAACGTAATTCACCACATAAACAGAACCAAAGACAAAAACCACATGATTATCTCAATTGATGCAGAGAAGGCCTTTGACAAAATTCAACAGCCCTTTATGCTAAAAACCCTCAGTAAACTAGGTATTGAGGGAATGTATCTCAAAATATTAAAAGCTATTTACGACAAACCAACAGCCAATATCATACTGACTGGGCAAAACCCGGAAGCATTCCCTTTGAAATCTGGCAGTAGACAAGGTTGCCCTCTCTCACCACTCCTGTTCAATGTAGTACTGGAAGTTCTAGCCAGAGCAATCAGGCAAGAAAAAGAAATAAAAGGTATTCAATTAGGAAAGGAGGAAGTCAAACTGTCTCTATTTGCAGATGACATGATTGTATATTTACAAGACCCCATCATCTCCGCCCAAAATCTCCTGAAACTGATAAGCAACTTCAGCAAATTCTCAGGATACAAAATCAATGTGCAAAAATCACAAGCATTCCTATACACCAATAACAGACTTAAAGAGAGCCAAATCAAGAACGAACTGCCATCACAATTGCTGCAAAGAGAATAAAATACCTAGGAATACAACTAACAAGGAATGTAAAGGACCTCTTCAAGGAGAACTACAAACCACTGCTCAAAGAAATAAGAGAGGACACAAACAGACGGAGAAACATTCCATGCTCATGGTTAGGAAGAATCAATATCGTGAAAATGGCCACACTGCCCAAATTTACAGATTCAACGCTATCCCCAGCAAGCTACCAATGACCTTCTTTACAGAACTGGAAAAAACCACCTTAAAATTCATATGGAACCAAAAGAGAGCCTGCATAGCCAAGTTAATTCTAAGCAAAAAGAACAAAGCTGCAGGCATCACACTACCAGACTTCAAACTATACTACAAGGCAACAGTAATCAAAACAGCATAGTACTGGTAACAAAACAGAGATATAGACCAATGGAACAGAACAGAGGCCTCGGAGGCAACACCACACATCTACAACCATCTGATCTTTGACACACCTGAAAAAAACAAGCAATGGGGAAAGGAGTCCCTGTTTAATAAATGGTGTTGGGAAAACTGGCTAGCCATGTGCAGAAAGCAGAAACTGGACCCCTTTCTGACACCTAACACTAAAATTAACTCCAGATGGATTAAAGACTTAAACATAAGACCTAATACCATAAAAACCCTAGAGGAAAACCTAGGCAAAATCATTCTGGACAAAGGTGTAGGCAAGGACTTCATAACCAAAACACCAAAAGCATTGGCAACAAAAGCCAATATAGACAAATGGGAACTAATCAAACTCCACAGCTTCTGCACAGCAAAAGAAACAGTCATTAGAGTGAATCGGCAACCAACAGAATGAGAAAAAATTGTTGCAATCTACCCATCTGACAAAGGGCTAATATCCAGAATCTACAAAGAACTTTAAAACAGATTTACAAGAAAAATACAAATAAGCCCATTCAAAAGCAGGCAAAGGATATGAACAGACACTTTACAATAGAAGACATACATGAGGCCAAAAAACATATGAAATAAAGCTCATCATCACTGGTCATTAGAGAAATGCAAATCAAAACTACATTGAGATACCATCTCACGCCAGTTAGAATGGCGATCATTAAAAAATCGGGAGACAGATGCTGGAGAGGATGTGGAGAAATAGAGCACTTTTACACTGTTGGCGGGAGTGTAAATTAGTTCAACCATTGTGGAAGACAGTGTGGCAATTCCTCAAGGACCTAGAAACAGAAATTCCATTTGACCCAGCAGTCCCATTACTGGGTATATATCCAAAGGATTATAAATCGTTCTACTATAAGGACACATGCACACGAATGTTCATTGCAGCACTGTTTACAATAGCAAAAACCTGGAACCAACCCAAATGCCCATCAATGATAGACTGGACAGGGAAAATGTGGCACATATACACCATGGAATACTATGCAGCCATAAAAAATGATGAGTTCGTGTCCTTTGTAGGGACATGGATGAACCTGGAAACCATAATTCTCAGCAAACTGACGCAAGAACAGAAAACCAAACACCGCATGTTCTCACTCATAGATAGGTGTTGAACAATGAGAACACATGGACACAGGGAGGGGAGCATCACCACTGGGGTCTGTCGGGGGGACATAGAGGAGGGACATTGTGGGGTGGGGAGTTGGGGAGAGATAGCATGGGGAGAAATGCCAGATATAGGTGATGAGGAGGAAGGCAGCAAATCACACTGCCATGTGTGTACCTATGCAACAATCTGGCATGTTCTTCACATGTACCCCAAAACCTAAAATGCAATTAAAAAAAAAAGTGAAGACAAAAAAAAAATCAGTCTGCCACAGCTTTGTAGTGTCTAAAATCACATAAGCGGTAGTTTCATAGGGTAGCAGAGAAAAAAAAAAAGTATTTTAGCCTAAAGTTTTGCCTTCTGTTTAAATTTCCAAGTACCCATCCAGGGAAAAATAACACATTAATCTTTATACTATTTTTTATTTTCTTTTTAAACTAGAGCCAAATGTCAGCTTATCAAAGATTTAGCTGCTACTCTGAATACAGTTAGCACACCTCTTTCAGAGCTAGATTCAGAACCAGGTGGAGAAAAGGGAAACAGGCAGTTCTAAGAGTATGAGGGAACAAGACACAACCAAAGGAAAGGGCAGGAAAAGCAGAGGACAAAGAAGGGAATCCATGTGTGGTTCTCTTTCCAGACCCATGTTTGATTAAATCAGAAGTCTCCTCTCCTGTCTCTCGTTCCCTGTTCATTCTGGAAAGTAGATAAACAAGCAGACGGACAGTAGGATAAAAGAAGCATGAGGCATCCTCTATCCCAGCAGCTATTAACTACAGTAGTCCCTCAGTAACAAAGGGGAATTGGTTCCAGGGGGCCCCACAGACACCAAAACCCACGGATGCTAAGTCTCTTACATTAAAATGGTATATAGTATATACGTATCTGCATATAATCTGTATGCATTCTCCCGTATACTTTGAATCATCTCTAGATTTACTTACTGTAGTAGTATACAGTAAGTTATTACAGTATATTATTTAGGGAATAATGACAAAGGAAAAAAAGGCTACAGATGTTCAGTACAGACACAGCCATCCTTTTTTTCCCTGATTATTGTCTATCCAAGTTTGGTTTCGTCCATGGATGCAGAGCTCACAGATACAGAGAGCCAACTGCAGTTAGAGAGGTCCGTACTCATTGTCCAGAGAGCCAATTTAGGGTGCAGGAAGTGAAAGGTAGAGACAACTACGGACCTGCTCACTGCCTCTAGATGCAAGAGCATTCTCTGATGGGTACTGTAATCAGGGAACACAAGACCTAGTCTCAGATTTGTGGATGGGCAGCCTAGCCTGATGGGAATGTTCAGAGCCTATGTCAGAACGTCAGTTTAGCAAGATGAAAGGAGTTCTGGAGATGGGATGCACAACGATGGGAGTGTACTTAACACTACTGAACTGTATACTTAAAAATGGTTAAGACAGTAAATTTTATGTTACATGTATTTTATCCCAATTATTTTAAAATTCTTAACTCCTTTGTCATGTGGGGGCTTAGGAGAAAAACAGGATGGACCCTAACACCCTTTGGCAAAATGAAAGAACAAGGCCTGGCACAGTGGCTCACACCTGTAATCCCAGCACTTTGGGAGGCTGAAGTGGGTAAATCACGAGGTCAGGAGATCAAGACCAGCCTCGCCAAGATGGTGAAACTCTACCTCTACTGAAAATACAAAAATTAGCCAGGTGTGGTGGCGGGCACCTGTAATCTCAGCTATTCAGGAGACTGAGGCATGAGAATCGCTTGAACCCGGGAGATGGAGGTTGCAGTGAGCCGAGATCGCACCACTGCACTCCAGCCTGGGTGACAGAGTGAGACTCGGTCTCAAAAAAAAAAAAAGAGAGAGAGAGAGAAAGAACAAGTTGCTGACCAACAAACCCTCACATGGTACTTAGAGAGGTATTTAAAAACAAATCATTAAAGTTTTAAGGACATTACTTTTCAGCCTCGAGCTGTTCTTTCTTCTGCTTTAAATCTTCTTCTGTTATCCCTCCCAAGTGTTTATAGTTGCTCTCAGCAATTTCCAGGAGGTGTCTCAATTCTACAATTTTCTTGTAAGCTCTCACTGCAAGACAGAGTCGAATAGGAAATTAGTTAGACACATAATGGCTCATGTGTCCACTGGGTACTGGTCTTCTCGAGCATATTCTTCCTCTAGACTAATCTCTGTATGGTTTGAAGACTGGGGTGGAGGAAGAGTGGTATGTACAAAAAAGGATAAATTATTTTCTCAAGACACAAAACGAAAAAAAAAAGGATAAATATCAGTATCAGAATACTAAAATGAACATGCAATGAAATACCTAAATGGAGGATTCTTTCCCTTCTACTGTAGCATGTATCAGGTTGTTATGACTATTAATGCTATGAAAAAGAAGATTTTAAAAGACTAGCAGTATTGGCCAGGCATGGTGGCTCACGCCTATAATTCCAACACTTTGAGAGGCCGAGGTGGGTGAATCACCTGAGGTCAGGAGTTCCAGATTAGCCTTGCCAAAGAAACCCCATCTCTACTAAAAATACAAAAATTGGCCAGGTGTGGTGGCACATGCCTATAATTCCAGCTACTCAGGAGGCTGAAGCAGGAGAATCGCTTGAACCAGAGAGGTGGAGGTTGCAATGAGCCAAGACCACGCCACTGAACTCCAGCCTGGGCAACAGAGCAAGACTCCATCTCAAGAAAAAAAGACTAGCAGTATTTTAGGACTCATGGTAGATTACAGGACCATGCACGATCTACTATATATCAGAAAATTAGAAAAACTGAAATATGCTTGATTACTTTAAACCAGAACTAACCCATCCACAAATTTTGTGATTGGTCACTTGTAGTACTTATGCAAAAGGATACTAAGAGAACAAAGTATGTGGAGAGTTATTCTGAACTATTCTTCAACAATCAGAACTATGATTTTTCCATCCTTTGTGGCAATAATTCTCTACCTGGGGTGATTTTCTCCTCCAAGGGTCATTTGGCAACCCCTGAAGAAATTTCTGCTTGTCACAGCCTGGGAGTGGGAACAGGGAGGTGCTACTGGCATCTAGTAAAGGCTCAGGATGCTCCTAGACATCTCACAGTGCACAGAAAAGTCTGCCTCAACAAAAATAATTATCTGGCGCAGAATGTCAAGAGTACAGAAGTTGAGAAACTGCTTTACAGGACCAGTTTAGCAAATCACAGCCTCTTCTTCCTAACACCCGTGATTTATCTATCAACAGGTTAGAGCTACAGGCTCTAAACTGCATACACCAGAATCAAATGGGATGCTGTTTAAAAATCTATGTGTTTGAGCCCCATTCCAGACCTACCAAGTTCAAAAATACGTACTTAATAAAAGCTCCTCGGCTGGGCACGGTGGCTCATGCCTGTAATCCCAGCCTTTGGGAAGCCGAGGCGGCAGATCACTTGAAGTCAGGAGTTCGAGAGCAGTCTGGCCAACATGGTGAAACCCCATCTCTACTAAAAATACAAAAATTATTTGGGTGTGGTGGCACATGCCTGTAAATCCCAGCATCCTAAGAGATGCAGTGAGCCAAGGTCATGCCACTGTACTTCAGCCTGGGTGACAGAGTAAGACTCTGTCTAAAGGAAAAAAAAAAAAGTTCCTCAGACAATTCTAAAGGGCAGACAGGTTTGGGAACCAACATAACCATTAGCAAGAAGGTAGAGGGGAATTAAGATTTAAAATGTCAGAAAAGACTGGAAGAGCAGTGGGTATTTAGCTTATATAATAATTTCTTTAATATTTGAAATTATATGTTTTTTAAGTCCTGTTCTATGAGGTCCTCAGAGGTAAGAATTAAGATTAATTGGGGAATTAGCTTCAGGAAGAAAGATTTCAATTCAACAAAGGAGAAAATTTCCAATGAAAACAATAAAAATGATCATGTATTTATGCAGTGCCTATGATGTCAAGACACTACACTAAGTACCTTATACATTTTAATCCTCACAGAGAAGAAATGCTTTTCAAAAGAAGACATACACAGAGCCAACAAGCGTATGAAAAAAATGCTCAACATCAGTAATCATTAGAGAAATGCAAATCAAAACCACAAGGAAATGCCATCTCACATCAGTCAGAATGGCTATTAATAAAAAGTCAAAAAACAACAGATGCTGGAAGGTTGTGGAGAAAAAACATTTATATACTGCTGGTAGGAGAGTAAACTAGTTCATTGTGGAAAGCAGTTTGGCAATTTCTTAAAGAACTAAAAACAGAATTAGCACATGACCCAACAACCCCACTATTGGTAAGTACCCAAAGGACTATATACCATATTATATTCATACCATATACTATCTTCACACTATAAAGACACATGCACACAAACATTCACATGGCAAAAATATGGAATCAACCTAAATGTCCATCAACAGAAGACTGGATAAAGAAAATGTGGTGCAGCCAGGCAAGGTGGCTCATGCCTGTAATCCCAACACTTTCAGAGGCCAACGTGGGCAGATCACAAGGTCAGGAGTTCGAGACCAGCCTGACCAACATGGTGAAAGCCCACCTCTACTAAAAATACAAAAGTTAGCCAAGTATGGTGGCGCAGGTCTGTAATCCCAGCTACTCAGGAGGCTGAGGCAAGAGAACTGCTTGAACCTGGGAGGCAGAGGCTGCAGTGAGCTGAGATCACACCATTGCACTCCAGCCTGGGCAACAGAGCAAAACTCCATCAAAAAAAAAAAAAAAAAAAAAAAGAAAGGAAAGAAAGAAAGAAAGAAAGAAAATGTGGTACACATATACCATGCAATACTATGCAGCCATAAAAAATAACAAGATCATGTCCTTTGCAGCAGGATCAATGGAGCTGGAGGCCATTATCGTAAGTGAACTAACACAGGACCAACAACAACAACAAAAAAACCCAAATACATGTTCTCCACTTATAAGTGGGAACTAAACATTGAGTACACATGGACCCAAAGAAGGGAACAACAGACACCAGGGTCTACTTGAAGTTAGGAGGAAGGTGAGGATTGAAAAACTACCTATTAAGTACTATGCTTATTACCTGGGTGACAAAATAATCTGTACACCAGTCCCCATGACATGCAACTTACCTGTATGACAAACCTGCACATGTACCCCTGAACGTAAAAGAAAAATTAAAAAGAAAACAAAAGAAAAGAAAAGAAAATCCCTACAGGAACTCTGTCAAAGATGGAAATAACTTCCCTGGGCAATAATAAACATCTTGTCACTGACAGTGACTAAGTGGAGGCTAGATGACATGCAATAGAAATGCTAAGCCAGCAAACTTCAAATGGTTATAGGGTTCTATGATACCATGGCCTAAATATAATTCACTGAAAAATGCTGTGCATTCAGGCTCAGTTCCAGCAAGTCTAAAAGGACAAGAAATCCAACTAGTTCCCTATAGGTGCTCTGACAAAATCTAGTGTCCCAAGAAGTGACCATCTCATACTTCAGATTTTGCCCTGGAATAAAATTAAGCAGGGATAATAAAACAGCACACAACTTTATATGTAGTATCCCTTCACCAGCTGCAAGCACCCAGCTGGGTGCAAGTGGTACTCACTATATGGCAAAGGTGCTGAGAGCTCATTTGCATCAATAGAAAACTGTTCTAGTCATGTTCTTGGTCTCTTCTGAAACATCTTTTTGAAATGTTTTGATCCCCTAACAAAAATCCCCCTCACAAATATCTCTTACTCGAATGATTTCAGAAGAAACTGAAATCTTACAAAATCAACTGCTCATGTTCTACAGTTCTAAGTCTTTGCTCATTCTTAATGCAACCAACAAAACAAATTTCAGCATCGGCCAGGCACACATGCCTGTAATCCCAGCACTTTGGGAGGCCAAGGCAGGTGGATCATCTGAGTTCAGGAGTTTGAGACCAATCAGGGCAACATGGTAAAAACCCCCGTCTCTACCAAAAATACAAAAAATTAGCCAGGTGTGGTGGCATATACCTGCAGTCCCAGCTATTTGAGAGGCTGAGGTGTGAGGATCACTTGAGTCTGGGAGGCAGAGGTTGCAGTGAGCCAAGATTGTGCCACTACAATCCAGCCTAGGTGACAGAGTGAGTCTCTGTCTCAAAAAAAGAAAAATCTCAGCATAAGCAACAAAATACAAATAGATAGACTGTACCAAAATTAAAAACTTTTGTGTGTCAAATAGTATCAATTACGTTAAAAGACAACCCACAATCTTGGGAGAGAATATCTGCAAATCATGTATCTGAAAAGAATCTTGTATACAGAAGTCCTTTTACAACTCAAAAATAACTCAGGTGAAAAACAGGCAAAGGATTTGAGTAGACTTTCCTCCAAGGAAGATATATGAAGGGTCAATGGGCATGTGAAAACATACTCAATATCATTATCATTACAGAAACACTATCAAAACTACAGTAAGATACCACTTCACACCCAATAAAATGGCTATAATCAATAAAATAAATGAAAACAAATGTTGGTAAAAATGTGGAAAAACTAATACTCATATGTAACTGGTAGGAAGGTAAAATGGTGCAGCCACTTTGGAAAACAGTTTGGCAGTTTCTAAGAATGTTAAACATAGAGTTTTCAGATGACCCAGCAATTCCACTTCTAGGTATATACCCAAGAGAAATGAAAACCTATGACCACACAAAAATGTACACATGAATGTTTACAGCAGCATTATCCATAATAGCCAAAGTGCAGACACAACTCAAATGTCCATTAGCTGATGAATGGATATATAAAGTGTAGTATATCTATATAAGAATTATATTTGGCAATAAAAAGGAATGAAATACTAATCCATGCTACAGTGTGTATGAACCTTGAAAACATTACGTTAAGTGAAATAAAAGGCCACATATTCTATTCAAATAAAGTATCTACAATCAGCAATTCTAAAGAGGGAGAAAGTAGATTAGCAGTTGCCCAGAAGAGTCAATGGGTATGTGAAAACATACTCAACATCATTAATCATTACAGTACTACTAGTTCTTTTTGCCAGAATAACAGTTGGAGAGAAAGTGGGGTGGGGTAATGGGAATGACGTTTCTTTGTGGGTTGATAAAAATGACATAAAATTGGCCAGGCACAGTGGCTCATGCCTGTAATCCTAGCACTTTGAAAGACCAAGGCAGGCAGATCACTTGAGGCCAGGAGTTCAAGACCAGCCTGGCCAACATGGCGAAATCCCATCTCTACTAAAAATGAAAAATTACCGGACTGAAGGTGTATGCCTGTAATCCTAGCTACTCAGGTGGCTGAGGCACAAGAATCCCTTGAACCCGGGAGGCAGAGATTGCAGTGAGCCAAGAATGCGCCACTGCACTCAAGCCTGGGAGACAGAGCAAGACTGTGTCTCAAAAAAATAAATAAATAACAGATACAATATTGATTGTAGTAATGCTTAACAAATCTATGAATATACTAAAAACCACCGAATTGTATGCCTAAGTAGGTATATTTAATAATACATGAATCATATCTCAATCAATAAAGCTATTTAAAATAAAACTGTCAGGAAATCCTGAAAGAATCATTAACTCTGAGCCTCACTGTAAGGTGATCTGGGTGGGTTGTTGGTTAGGAATCCCTGACATCAGCATCTTCAGGTTTTCCTTTGGTTACATGCATCAGGGAAGAGGCTTCCACTCTACCCCAGAGAATGAAGTGCCTGACAATGTTCTGAGGACTTTTTTTTTAATCAGAAAATAAACCTAGACCTAAATCAGAAAATAAATCTAGACCTAAATCAGAAAATTTCCTTAGAAAATACAATCTTCATACAACTAGTTCTTTTTGCCAGAATAATTGACACTCTCCAGAAATCAAGAGGAAGGGAACTCACAGTTCCTGAGCCTCTATGATAAGCCAGGCGCTTCCCATTCATCAGTGTACTAATTTAATCCTTTTAACATTTGTTGGGGTGACATTATATTATATTCTCATTTTTACAGATTAAGAAACTGAGGCTCAGAAAGTAACACAGCTAGAAAGTGGTGAAATTCTAACACCTGAATCCAATGCCTGAGCTTTCTTCACTCACGGGGGCTGCCTTTGATTTGGTTTGCCTCAGTTCAAGCAGATCCTCACCTCACTTCCATGAAAGAGCTCCATTGAAAGAGTTCTTCTCATCCATTAGTACAAACCATGGCTCTCTTGACCAAATACCATTAGAAGCAAAATTAAGATTGCTCATGGTATGAAAATATTCCTCTTAGGAGGCAATGTGTGTGCCGGCAAGAGCACTATATAGGGAAGCCCAAAAGCCTTGCTTCCAGTTGCTGTGTGACTTTGGACAAGTAACTTAGCTTCTCCAAATCTCAATCTCCTTATCTAGCAAATGAGGATACTATACTAAACCAGTGGTTTTTTGAGATAGAAAACAGAGATATGTCCAGGTGCAGTAGCTCACACGTGTAATCCCAGCATTTTAGGAGACCAAGGCAAGTGGATCACCTGAGGTCAGGAGTTGGAGAGCAGCCTGGCCAACGTGGCAAAACCCCCTATCTACTAAAAATACAAAAATTAGCCAAGCATGATGGTGGGTACCTGTAATCCCAGCTCCTTGGGAGGTGGAGGCAGGAAAATCGCTTGAACCCAGAAGGCGGAGGTTGCAGTGAGCCAAGATCGTGCCACTGCACTCAAGCCTGGGTAAGAGAGCAAAACTGTGTCTTAAAAAGAAAACAAACAGGAGAGAGATCCAAGATGGCAGATTAGCAACAGCTCAGGATTGTAGCTCCCAGTAAAAGCGCAGAAAGCGAGTGGACGCCGCACTTTCAGACGAATTTTTGTTGCTCACAGACTGGGAGATTCCCAGCGGAGGAGCCACATGGGTTGCCAGCACGACTTTTTTGGCCGGCGCGGCTGTTTTGCCGGCACCCCAGCACGGTGCTTCTCGGTGCGGATATACGGGATGGGGTGTCCTGTGAGCCAGGCTCGGCTGGTCCCATCCCCACAAGGAGAACAGCAATTGGAAATACTGAGGACTGAGAGTTTCACAGCAAGCACAGCCGAACCGGGAAGGTCCAGCTCTGTGGGGAAGGGGCGTCCACCAAAGGAAAACTAAGAAACA
>CAUYLG010004567.1:0-13725 GCA_963573385.1 Cacajao melanocephalus
ACCATGCCCGGCTGATTTTCGTATTTTTAGTAGAGACAGGGTTTCACCATGTTGGCCAGGCTGGTCTCAAACTCCTGACCTCAGGTGATCCACCCGCCTTGACCTTGAAGAGTGCTGGGATTACAGGCGTGAGCCACCACACCTGGCCATAACATCTGTTCATTCCCTCATGAGTAAACAACAGGTTCACATCTGTATGAGCAACATAATTTTACCCTTTTGAAAAATATATTTTAACCACTTTGGAAGTCATAACAAGAAATCCAATAGATTCACCTGTAAGATCCAGGTAAACATTGTTGACAAGGAAGTGTACCTCGTGAGCAGTTAAAACCTAGGCATGCCCTTTCTTCGCTCTCATGGGTTAATCCAGAGCACCAATAGAGCTTTGTTGACACCCTCATTTTCTCATTTTAAATCCTCCCTCTACAAATTTTGTGTTTCTGTTTTATTCTGGTTTACTCTGCCTTATTGGAGAAATTGTTTGAAATCTGATTTTATGGTCTAACAATCTGGAGATCTCTCTAAGTGCATCCATGGTTTATAGATATCTAGTCCCTATTGGGTGACAGGCAACAGAAAATCTGGTTTGTCATCCTTTTTGTTAATTTATTTTTCTAAGCTCAAATCACTTAAGAATTTCATGTCCTTTGGTAAGAAAAGAGCTATTAAAATCTGGACTGGGGAGATTTTCTGATTTTGTGTTCACTCTTGACCCATGCCTGAAATTGCAGAACTGAAGCTACAAACCCTATTTCTCTCTATCTGTAACATCCTAACCTCTGATTGTATGAATGTGTAATGTTTACCTACCTTTGCACAGTATTAATATATTAGATTATAAAGTCTCCCAAATCAAAGGAGTTCTATTCTGGCATATCTAGACAAATAAGTGCTCATATAAATTGAATATACCTAGAATTTCCTAAAATACAGAAATTGTACTATTGATTTTTAAATATGCTAGTTTAAAAGTATATATTATTCTAGAAACCAACTCAAAACCATTTTAAGAATTCATATTTATATAATTTATGTAACTCTTTGGCAAATAAGACTAGTTTAAGACTTTGAGTTTAATGTAAACATCTCTGATTTATCAGTGTTATATTTAACACATGCATATATTTTTATACTCGTGGGTATGTTTTTCCTAAACTTATACAGCTTTTTGATCAAATGAGCTAGAATTGTTCCTGTTAAATATTTAAAACTATTTAAAAACTTAAATCTATTTTTAAGCAAATTGAATCACTGTTCTGATGAACTTATAGTTCCATAGTAATGAGGTTGTGTACTATGTTACCTTGAAGAGCATTTCCAAAATCTTTAAATAACTGAAGATCTTGGATATTCATTGGCTTTCCAAATCATTCCTAAGTAAGACAGCAATACTGAAAAATTGATTAGCAAGCACAGTTTTTATTTATACACTATTGCTTGTTATTTGTACATGCTACAAAGAGGCTCTATCTTTGGGTCTGTAAATGAAAATGTTCATTTCTGCCACACTATGTAATTTAAAAAGGGAAGTATGTGGCTCGATAAAGCTCAGTGAAGTATATTCATGAGATTGACTAGGCCGCTAAAATGACAGAAATTCACAATTATCTACTCCCTGGTTTTCTTTGTGAAATACAAGTGGCTGCTTAAAAGTTATAATTAACACATGTGAATGAGATTACTAGGAATCTCAAGATAATGAAATTTTTATTATGGGCAAAAAGGTATATTTCTGTTTTAAAGAAAAATGACTTGTTCCAGGATAGGAATGATCAAGAATAGAGAAGGATAAAACCTGAATGAATTAAGAAAGTTGTAGGAGGTTTGCAGAAAGAGTCTGAAAAGGAACACAATTTTGTGTTAACATATTGCCAAATCTGGCTCAGTTTTGATGGGTTTATTTGTGAGACTATTAAAAGTAAATAGTGGGTTATTTAGAAACAAATATTTCATTGAACCAAATCTAGAATTTAGTTTTTCTGTGAAAACAAGTTTTCTTGGAGTATTGGTCTGTTCTTAATAAGAGGCTGTAAAAGATTACTTTTGACGTGTATTTGTTTCCTACGACTGCCATAACACATTACCACAAATATGGTGGCTTAAAACAACACATGTTTATTGTCTTACAGTTCTGGATATCAGAAGTCTGAAATCAGTTTGGCTGGGCTGAAGTCAAGGTGTCAACGGGCATGCTCCCTCCAGAGGATCAAGAAAAAAATCCATTTCCTTGCCTTTCCCAGCGTCTACAACTGAATTCCTTGGCTCCTGCCTCTTTTCTCCATCTTCAAAGCCAGCAGTGCAGCATCTTGTTTCACTCCTTACATTGTCTTCTTCCTCTGTGATCAAACCTGCTGCTGCCTCTCCCTTATAACAACACTTGTCCCAGGCCCACCTGCATGATCTACAATACAATAATCTCCCAACCTCAATCTCTTTATCTGCAAAGTTCCCATTGCCATATAAAGTGACATACACAGGTTTCAGGGAGTAGAACCTGAATATCTTTGGGGGTCATAATTTAGCTCAAAATATTACCTATGTAATCCTGCCCCCAAAGCAGGGATTCTGCATCTTATTACAATAACACCCTTTTCCCCTGACTTTATCATGCCCTTGATTATTCTCTTTAAAATTAAAAAAAAAAAACCCACAAATTCTGAATTAAGAATGTGTTAAGGGCTTTTGTATCTTTATCTAAACATTGTACTGTCACTTTAATTAACAGAAAGCCAAGCTACAGCCATTCATGTACTTAGCCACCCATGATCCTACCCTAATTCTCAAATCTCCTAGCAATTCTGCCTTTCAAAATCAAATTCAAAATTTTAAATGAAATAAAACTCCATAAATCTTTTACACTTAGATTTTCTTTGAGATTTCCAACAGAATACCTAAAAATAGGAAAGATTTGTTCCTTCACCTTATAAAAAGAGAGATGTTAGATAAAATTAGCTTTGTTTGTTGTTAGTATTGATGAGTTGCATGGAAAAAAAAATCAAAAGAGGTGCTATCCAGCCTGGGCAACATAAGTGAGATCATGTCTCTAAAAAAAAAAATTAGCTAGGCACAGTAGTGTGCACTTGTACTCCCACTTACTTGGGAGGCTCAGGATGACTTGAGCCCAGGAGTTTGAGGCTACGGTGAGCCATGATTGCCCCACCGCACTCCATCCTGCATCCTGGTTGACAAAGTGAGACTCTGTCTCAAAAAAAAAGAAAAGAGGTACTCAGCCTTCACTAGATTAAATCTGAATATAAAATATATTATTAATATAAGTATTTCAGAAGTTCTAGATTGTATGAGAAGTTCCTAGAGATTTGTCAGTTCCCCCACTGTCCATAATATGTTTCTAATTATCAGAGTCCTGCTGGTGCTCTCCTTCATGATATTAGATAACAGAATTTTAGTGATATCAGTCATCATTTCAGTAGATTTCTAAAACTATTTAGTCACAACTTTCTCTTTTAAATTTTATGAAGCATCTTTCCTCAGGGCTTTTTAAACTGAGGATGCCCATGAAACTTTTTTATGGAGATTTAGTAAAACACAGATGTTTAGAATCTACTCTAGACTTATTTGAAAATAGGCTTAATCATTATACTTACAAATTTTTTGTCCAAAACTTTTTTACATTGTATTTTATCTTATTTTGTATGTCACAATTTCTTCTTCAGTTGTATTATGTTTGTTATATACTTCCACCAGACTTTTTACTTTATCACAAGTCGTAAGTGAACCACAGGCACTTTAAGTCTCTGTCATCTCCAGATACTTTATTTTTTTTTTTTTTAAGAATTGTGGTTCACTTTGTGGCCTACTCTGGAGTGCAGTGCTACAATTGTAGCTCACTGCAGCTCAGAACTCCTTTGCTTGAGAGATTCTCCCAGCTCAGCTCAGCTGGGGAGAATCTCTTGTAGCTGGGACTATAGTTATGTACCACCACATCCAGCTAATTTTTAAAATATTTTTATAGATATGGAGGTCTCACTACGTTGCCCAAGCTGGTCTTGAACTCCTGGCCTCAAAGGTTCCTCTTGCCTCAGCCTTCCAAGTTGCCAGGATTACAGGCATGAGCCGGCATGCCTGCCTCCCCAGATAGTTTTTGATTTACATTGATGCTTCCCTAAAGGCCCTACAATCAGCTACAGGATGGAGATTTTTGTCTTCAACAAAGAATTGTCTTCGAGCACCATGAAAAAGGTCAGTATCTCAAGTACTTCAAATACTAGGCTCTTGAACACAGGCTTCTCATGCTATCACATAGCCACATTTAAGACAATGGTTAGTGTACAGAGTCAGAATTTCCAGAACACTGTAACTGAGACATATTTGTGTTCATAACACAGTTTAACACAATGTCCAGTGGAACAAGACCTAAGTTTTCAAAGTCCAAAGACCTATGCTATAAAATCAGCACTTTTCTCCTAACCTGTCTGGCCTTCCCCAAATAAAGTACAAGTAAATATTCTTGGGAGTGAGTTATTGAGTGCTTCCCAAGAAATCCAAGAGACCTAACACCTTGGTATTGAAGACTTTAGCTTCTTTTTCTCAGTGGAGAACATTGAACATTTTCTCTTTTGAGACCCTTTTTTTCAGGATGCAGTAGAGGAAAGAGCCTCAATAACATGTAAGGAAGGCCAGGCTGTTGTTCTACTGTGTGGCCCACTCACCATGTGACTTTACTTGAGCTGATTACCATCACTGGGCCTCAGTGGCCTCAGCTGTAAAATGGAGACCCTAAAAGAATCCTGTCCTCTGAACTCTATTTACCCATTTTCCGTAGATATATTTTGTTAGGAAAAGACCTAACAAATTGTACATCTCTAGCTGACCTTTGAAATAATTTTTCCATTTTCCTCACTGGAAACTGATGGGCCCCCAAGTAATCTATGTTGTAGGAGACCAGAACCCAGTTCTGCCTCTCCTTCCAGTATGTTGTTCCTTCTTGTCATGAAGACTCCCTTTCACAGTTGCCTTCGTGGATTCTTTTCATCGTACATTTCAGAACTCAACAAACTCACAACTGCCACATCTAACATGCCCCTCTGTTGCTAATTGGTTTCCTTAATATCTTTTGCTTTCACAGAAGTAGTTCAGCAACATTTTCATCAGTATTATTCTAAAGTCCTCAATATAAGAAGGATAAATCTGTTTTCATGAAGACTCTGAAGGAGAAACAATACCAAATGCAAGTCCTGTTTACTGCTTTTCATTAGATCTAAAATCTAAATCTAAAAAGTTTGAGGACTGGTACTGGTCAAAGAACTGTCTGTTACCAGTCAGTTACAATAAGTATGGACAGAAACACTGAGAGATGGCATTTAGGAATTTGCATATCATCTGATTTGGCCACAACATTTAAATTAGTGGGCTCACTTTTTGAACAAGGTATATACCAGTGCAGTTGTTAAACTCGAATGACAAGTCAAATATGAGTGGCATACTAGTAATAAAACCACATATCAGTTCACAATGTACTGGAACAAGAAAAACAAGGAAGTTTGCTAATACTGGTCCTACACCAATGATATTTTGAGAAGCACTACACAATATAGTACTTCATTAAATGAGATTGATTGTTCTGAATACTGTGGACTTAGAATTAATTTATAGTGAGAGTAACAGTTTCAAGTATCTCCATTAATCAGACAACTACTATAAATTAATGAAGTGGATCAGATATGGGACTTCATAGGGAAGAGCGTGGAAAGGCTATGGCAAACCAGAGGCCCAGTCTTCATGGAGCAGTAGCTAGTCATTTCCATGTGACTGTAATCATGTGTACTCTCATTTTTATGTCTCAAGAGAGCCAGAAATCACAACTTTCAGGTAAAATGTTCTTGATTTTCAACTGTTACCAGCTTATTAATTTTCTTTTAAGATGTCTGCTTAGAACTAGCATACATATCTGCCATCCATATTGAGTTGTAAGATGCCACTTTGTAGATTACACTTTAGGAAATAATTTATTAGAGATTAGTAGTATCAGGGCTGTCCTTGCCATTTGGAAGATGTGCTTGTCTAAATCCCAGAAGCCCTTCTTGCCATATCATGTCCACTGAACATCATATTTCCAGGCACCTCATTGTCAAGCTGCCCACCCCACCACTGTGTGATTTTTTTTATGGAGAGCTGTGGAGCACTCCCAGCCTTGGCCCAGCTCCTTGCTTTCTCTTCTGTGCATTTGAGCTGCAAGCAGGCCTCTCTCCAGCAGCTCCAAGTGGGGAGTCTCCTTCAGCTCATCACTTCATGGCGACATCAGTGCCCCCTCCCCTTGCTGAAGTAAAACATCTTTGTGTCCAGGACATGGGTTTCTCACAATCCAGTTTTTAAACACAAGACTGCTATTTCCTTCATTCTCAGGACACTCCCATGAATTAACCAAAGGCCAAGGTGGGTCCTTCTGCTTAGACAGAGGCAGAGAGAGAGTGAGTCACAAGGCAGGAGGAGCAAAGGGGACAACAGAGTGGGGATCACCTGGCTCATCCCTCTTCCGCTGTCTCCTTCCTCTGCTGGGCACTCTCCTGTCTCTCCATAGGACTCAGCAGGATGTGGTTCTCACAGCCAGTGGGCCAAGTGCCCAACAGTAACCTGAGAACCAGGCTCAGATACACCCTGTGGAAGCCTGCCTGCATGTCTGGGGTTAGGGAAGGAGACAGATGCAGCTGTTTATTAAGGACCACGCCGTGCATATCCCAAGTGGACTCAATCTTTGGGGAAACTAAAGATAGAGGGGCTCTTGTTATGGCTATTTTACACATGAGCAAATTTGCTCTGTGAGAGTAAATGAAAGTCCCAAGATCGCATGGCCAGAAAGTGGTGAACTGGGATCTTAAACCCAGGCTGTCTGATCTGTTACTGAATCTGGCTGGGCAGCCTCTGGCAAGCAGGCAGCAGAGTGTGGCCATAGAGGATCCAAAGAACAGGTGAAAAGCTGAAATATGGACATTCACAGGCAAGGGGACAGATTGCTACAACACTTGATGTGACACCTTTTTTAAATAGTACAGAGAATGAATTTTTAAAAGTACAGTACATGCTTTGGAGGCCATCACTCGAGACAGGATTACACAGGTCATTTGTATACCTTTTGAACCTGTCTTTGGCCACTGATAACTCTATGCTGTTCTATGCAATACATGATCATACACAGATTATTTTTTCTGGGAATGCAATTGATAATTGTGTTTATAATGGATTACATTTACAAATAAGTTTTCTAATATTTAGTAACCATTAAGAACTGATTAGATTGCATGTCCTAGGCCACAGAACTTTCATATAATGTTACCAGTTAATTTAACAGTGTCCAGTGTCCACAAGAGGACAGAAGAATATATTCCTAATAAAGTTTCACAGTACCAGTTACTAACCCCTATCTCAAGTCCTCTTTTGGAATGAGGCAGAAATAAATAAAATAACATGACTGTAACTTTTTTTTTGCATTTTTCCTTGTGTTTTCCATATCACTCCTCAATATCCATGTAAAGCCTGTCCCATTAAGTTCATGCCAGCCAGTATGCAATATGCCCCCTCTGCGCTCACCCCTGTGGCCACCACCCTCTTACTATAGACATTCCCTATCCTGAATAAAGCCTCCCGCACCTAAGTCAGAGTCTCCAACTCCACCCTAGGTCCCAGCATCAGGCTGAGAATTTAACAAGCCTAGGAGGCCCCCAGCCAACTACCTGGCCTCAAAAGGCCTTCCAGTTCAAAGCCAATGAGGATGCCTGTGTCCTTACCCCAGTCAGCTCTTCCCACCAGGGCCAGTGCTCTCACTATCACCATTGGAAACTGTCCCCTTTAAAATCACTGATTTTAATACCCCACGCTGGCCATACCTTCCACCCACTCAGCTCTCTATGGGATAGCTTCTCCTAGATGGCTCACAGACACCTCCAACACAAAACAAGAGAACCTGAGAGAAGTCAGGGGCACTGTCATTAAAGACTTTAATAGCATGGGCTGATGGCAGCGGCCTGGGTCTCTCATCTATGGAAATTTTTGAGGCTGGATGAAGCTGTTGGTGAAGTCCCGCCAGGTTCTGAGACCCAGGCATTCACCTTTCTTGGGCTGGGGCACTTCATCAACCTGAGGGTGGGTACATCCTCCAAGACACATCTGAGCTGCTTATCCTTGTGCATGGCCCTCTCCATGTGTTCTGGGGTGATGCGTACCCTGCAGCTGTTCTGGGCCTCCTTGCCTGCCTGCCCCAGGATGTTGGCTGTCAGATACTAGAGAATACCAGCCAGGAAAACAGGTGTGGATGAGCTCAGGCGCTGGGCATACTGACCTTCTCACAGAAAGCCATCCAGGTGGCTAACAAGAAACTGCAGCTAGGCTTTTGTGGAGCGGGAAAGAATCTCCTTTCTAAAGCTCCTTTTTGCCCTGACATGGTCTTGGTGAGTTTTGTCTCGACCAGCCCTCATTGATCTTCCCATTGGCCTGAGCCTCTCCAGGCACCAGTGCTTATTCCCGCCCACTGTGCTCCAGGCCCTCCTTGGTCAGGGAGCTGCCTTTGTGACAAAATCAACTTTGTGATATTATTGGTGTCCATTGGGCCCTGATCAAACCTGGCCTCGAAATGTCTGTGACAGGAACCTACTCACCCTAATAAGTGGACCATCTATTTGAGGAAAGTCTAACTTTGTACTTGACTTACACATTCTAGCAACAACCAAAAAAATGTGTTTCAATTAAAACATTGTCCTGTCTTCAGTACACCACTCCAGGTTCTCTGATTCTAATTTTGTATTGCCAGTGAGCTCATTTACATTCCTATGTAAGCTGTAAGTCACTAACAGACATGCTCAATGTATCGTACAATAGAGGTTCAATTGTCACTCCTCTCATGCTGTAATAAAACCAGTTTTACTTCCACTTACATACTCATTTCAATATCTCTAGTCAAAATTCCTATGTCTGTCCTTTGGGTTATCTTATAAGCAGGTCCAAACATCTGCTTGTTCTCTCATAAGTTAGATATAATCTTTAAAATGTACGAATTTCTTTAAGTCTGAAATCGAAAGTAAAATATACATCACAAACCTGCTACTTCTCCAGAGTACTCTACCAAGACAAATGGAAATCCATGGCTACAACAGTCCATATCAGGAACTGGGAATTATTCTTGACATCTCTCACTGCTATACCTTCATATCCAAACAATCATCACATTGTTGAACTTATGCATTCTTAATATTGCTCCAATAATCCACTCTGACTATCCCAGTCCAGGCCATTATTCTCACCTTGACAACTATAGTAGCCCACTTCCTAGCCTCTCTGTTTCTCCCTTCACTCTCTTCCAATCCATTGTTCAGAGTAATAAGTTTCTAAAACTAAATTTGATCATGACACTTGTTGCTTAAAACTCATCAGTGCCTTGGATTGCCTCTGAAATAAAGCTTGAAATCCTGGGATGTTTTTTCCTGCTTTTTCTTCAGCCTGGCTTCTTTTCTTCATCTACCAGTTTTCAGTATAAACCTATGTTCTGGAAACCTTTGCCTCATTTCCCAAACTTGGTTAGATACCCCCCTCCAATTTACCCTCAGAGAGGCACTTATCTTTCACTTTGCAGGATTTACCTTAAATAAAATATGCATTTGATTAATAATTTATCTGATCTTTATATATCCTATTCCAAGATGATTGGGGCCTGTCTATCTTATTCACCACTTTATTCTCAGAGACGAGCACAGGGTCTGAAACACAGAACATACCCAAAAAATACTCATTGAGTCCATAAATAAAGTCACACAAATCTAACCTCAAATTCTGGCTCCTCTCGCAGACTATGAGTAAAATTTTCCTCCTTTTCTTTTTTGAGACAAGGTCCTCCCAGGATCAGGGGATCCTCCCGCTTTATCCTCCTGAGTAGCTGGGACCACAGGCATCCACCACCACTCCCAGTTAATTTTTGTATTTTTTGTAGAGGTGGGGTCTCTCCACATTGCCCAGGCTGGTCTCAAACTCCTGGGGTCAAGCAATTTGTCCACCACTGTGCCTGGCCCAACTGCCATCTTTAGTAAGATGGAGATAATATTATCTACCTCAGGGACACTGTGAAACACATGGATGCCTATCGTAGTGCCTGGCACAAAGCAAGGGTTCATAAAACAGTCATTTTTACTATCTACATTACCACTTTGAGTGGAATACAGAAGGGCACCGTGAAGGCCAGGCAAGCAAAATGGCAGGCTGCAGGGGCCTTCACAAAGCACAGTAACATTGGTGTGCTCACCTAGACTTCAGCCCAATCCATCCTCCAAGATCCAGAAACTTGAGCAAGCCCCTGCTGAGAACTGATTAGACTCAGGGAATCTCAGGATATCCAAACTCACTCAAGACTGAAGCTCATATACACAGTGTCTGTTCATTGACTACGAGAAAGAAAACTTCCCAATAGTGTATGATTCCATTGATATGAAATATTCATAACAGTCAAATCCATAGAGATAGAAAGTAGATTGGTAGGTTGCCAGGGACTAGGGGCAAGGGAAACAAAGAGTGAATGTTAATGAGTAGAGGACTTCTTTTTGGTGTAATGAAAATGTTCTAAAACTAAATAGTGGTGATGATTGTATATCATTGTGAAGACATTGAAACCTACTGAATTGTACACTTGAAATGGTGAAATTTATGTTATATGAATTACATTACAATTGAAGAAAAACAATAACTCTCCAGTTACCATGTAGCCATGTAGCTGGCTCTACCTTCTCTCCCTCACGGCAAACTCTGACAATGCCAAATCCATCAATGTTTGCTCAATGAGCATAGTATCAGAGAGAGAGGAGAGAGTTACAGAATTTGAATGCTAAATAGGGTCAGGTTGTGATGGACTCTATGTCCTTCTGCCAAGAGGGACACATTTCTATTGGTCTGGACTGCATTTAGATGATGTGGTAGACATTGTTAGTTGCCTATTCATTTTCCATTCCTTTCACTATCTTAAGAGAACATAGTTTTGTTATGGGTGGCAATGGGCCCAACCACAGGCAGGCCATGACTAGTCTAATCCAATGTTCTCAAACTTTGCTGATAATAAAATCACCTGGAGCCCTTGTTTAAGGAACAAAAGGGTAATAAAAAGAAAAGACATAAGCTTGGCTCCCATCCCAGACACAGGAAATCACAATTTCCAAAGATAATCCTGGTAATCTATATATTTAACAAGCCCCCAGGTAACTCTAATCATCACAAGGGAAGTCTGAGGAATACTGGTCTAAGCCATTGGTGGCAAGCATTCCTAGGCCTGGATTTCCTAGTATCCCTTGCAGCTAAATGACTGATCAGTTCTGATCAGAGACCTAAAGTCATTTCTGTTACAGAGATTTCTGGAAAAGGTACAGTATTTAATAAAAGGAGGAAGACAAAGTAAAGTCTATTAGGGAGATTTATGGAAAAACTATAGTCATTAATAAAAAGAGAAAGATATCTAGCCTTCCTTCTTCAGCGCTTCTTCCTGTTTTGAATGTAGCTATGATGGTTGGAAATGCAGTAGCAACCCAAGCAAAAGGCCAATGGATTTGCAGGGACATCAACTTTGCCAATGTTGAGCAGCTGAAATAATGTCAGTAACTGTCTATTTCCAATTTCTAGTTACATAAGAAAAATAAACTTTAGGTTAACTCTAGAGTTAGGTGTTTGTTCCTTGTACCAAATGCATTTCTAACCACATGACAGACACTATCAACATTTGCCTCTGTGACACATCCTAGACCATGCTCCATTCATAAAGGTCTTACCCCTTCTGGGCGAGATACTCCTTTCTTAGATACGTTAAGGCAGTGATTGGGGTTAGTCAAGACCTGCATAAATGGCAGCCATCTATCTTTTTAACAAAACCATGTCCACTTCCTTTTTCCATATCTATTTGATTTATCATTTAACTCTCAGAGGACTTATATTTTTTCAAATTCTTTTGGGACATTTCAGATATCCCTTGTGACACTGACATTTTACAAGACAGATTTTATTTTCTTTTTCCTGAACAGAATTATGTCTGAAAAATTATATAAAGGGTTGGCAAACTTTCTCTGTAAAATGTTAGTAAATATTTTAGGCTTTGTGGACTACGTTATGTTTATTGCAATTACTCAACTCTGTTGTTTTAGTCCCAAAACAGTCACAAACAATACATAAATGAAAGGATATGGGTTTGTTCCAATAAAACTATATTGATAAAAACAGGCAGTTCCCAGATTAGGCCCATGGGATGTAGTCTGCCAACTCCTCAACTGTGAGACAATCTTCACTAAAAAAAGTTGAGGAAAAATATTGGATCTACCTGTAAAAATCAAATAGGCTATCATCACATCTGATTTTTTGCTGTATCCCTGTCACTTGGAAAAACAATAAGCTGGGAAAAAGAGTATAGTGGCATGCATCTTGGTCAAGACCCATTCCAGTTCCTTAGGGAATAAGGATGCTGCTATATTTATTGAGCTTTTACTCCCTACCAGGTGTTTTGGAAAGTATTTCCAAGTAAATGTTGATCTGCCAAGGTTCAAGATCTCTACTTAAAATCTTGACTCATATTTTAAGAATCAGAGACAGGCAACCTGGATAAGGGAGATGGATCTAACATGTAAGTATCCTGTGACTCTGCCATGAATTACTACTAGCCAGTCTAAAATACAGGCAGAAGGAGGATAAAATTGAGTGAAGTAAAATAAATAAGAGTCTTTCTTATATTCAGTATTTTCTTAAATTTGTTTTTTTTAAACTTATGGCTTTTTTTTTTTTTTTTTTTTGAGCTGGAGTTACACTCTTGTTGCCCAGGCTGGAATGCAATGGCATGATCTCAGCTCACTGCAACCTCTGCCTCCCAGGTTCAAGTGATTCTCCTGCCTCAGCCTCCCAGGTAGCTGGGATTACAGGCATGCACCACTACACCCGGCTAATTTTGTATTTTTAGTAGAGACGGGGTTCTCCATGTTGGTTAGGCTGGTCTCAAACTCCCGACCTCAGGTGATCCACCTACCTCAGCCTCCCAAAGTGCTGAGATTACAGGCGTGAGCCACTGCACCTGGCCAACTTAAGTCTTTAAAATCATTTTGTATACCCAAAGTAAAACTTGCCAGAATGGTTTTCATTTACCCATAATATTAATACTTGGGAGGTGTTGTTTCCACTTCTCATTTGTAGGATTTTCATTAAAGTCTTGACTCTGATGCAAATATTTTTTTTGAAAACTTAACCCAAATCTGCTCTTTATTTGATGACATGAGAATAGCCCAAAGGTAGAATATTGTGTTGACTTATAAACTGATATACTTATTGCAACTCTAAGAAGACAGGAAAGTGGCCTTGTTTCATTATTCATGACAAAGTTGTTAAGCCGTCTCAACTAGTTTAGAACTAGCACTGAAAGACAGAGTGAAATCCCAAGAGGACCATCCTGCAGCAGCTGAAGTTTCAGACTCTAGTAAACTATGTTTCTAAAAATGGCCACAACAGTATTTTTGGTCCCACATGATCTTCTAGAACTCTACCATTCCCCCCAGAATTTTACAGAGTCAGAGTTTACATCCCTCTCCCTTCCCTTGAATCTGGGCAGAACTCTGTAACTACATCAACAAAGAGAAGGAAGCAGAAATGATGTCCCACAACTCCCAAGCCTGGATCACAAAAGCTGATATGGCTTCCATCTGGCCTTCCCTCATTCTTTTTTTTTTTTTTTTTTTTTTTTTTATTTTTTTAAATAAAGGAAAAGAG
>CAUYLG010004568.1:0-67804 GCA_963573385.1 Cacajao melanocephalus
AACTGGAAGGCCGTGTTTGCTGTGAGCAGCGACTGCCCCATTGAACTCCAGCACCGGCGACAAACAAATCCCCCGTCACAAAAAAAAAAAAAAAAAAAAAAAAAAAATCCTCACTTTTGTAATAAATGGCCTGGCTATCCTATTTATAAATCTTAATAATCATGATTTGTTAGAGAATCCTATAGTCCAAACTTACCTTCATTATTCGATATTTTTAATATTCAGTTTATCTTTTCCAAATTTAATGTTGTTATTGCTTCTTTAGGAATTTTTTTTTCCAGTTTGTAAGTCTTCATACAACCTACCTCTCCATTCTCTAACACTATGAACCATGTTTTAAATGTGGTCAGAATGTGCCTTTGAGGAATAAACTACACAACACAAACCATACTTTTATTAGAAAATTTCTTATAGTAGGAAAAATATGTCCCCTTTACTCACCAATTTCTCCCTCTCAAGAAGCCAAAAGACAACACATTGAGCTTCCTTGCCACGGTAGGTGGAATTTCCTGCATGGAGTCTACATTCAGAGCTCTCTCTTGGTACACATGCGCCAATACAGAGGCCTTAAAGTATTATTGGGGGGAGAAGTTAAGACTTGTTCTTCATTCTGGAGCTTCTGTTCTCAGTTACTCTGGCAAACTTAGTGATTTACATTTCAGCTATCATTACCTGGCTTTATGAAAAACATATACCAACTTGAATATGCCCAAGCACCCCACAGAAAATATGCAGAAAAAACTGTCCCATATTTCCTTACATTTGGAAAAGAATGAATTACTTAAGCAAAACAGCATTGAAAGCAAATGTGGTATCTTTGGCCATAAATATGCCTCCTCTTCTTTAAAGGTATGATGTTCTCTGGTATATTTCTGGCCATGGAGTCAATGCTTTGATAGCTTCGTAAGCATGATATAAGACAAATACCCTTGTTTGTTACTTATTTTCTTTGAATATACACCTGGTTAATGCAGTCTGACAACTTGAATGGCTATCTAGTTATTTTTCAAACACCCAGGTATATATCATATTGAAGAAAGTAATAAATGTTGAACTTTCAAATCTTATGCAAATTTGTAATTCCATATAGCACATGTTTGGCCACTTATTACTTTTATATTTTTATTTTGAAACTATTTATAACCTGTTTAATGGCAGACTTTCACCAACCATGAAATATGGGGAACACCTTTCATTAAGTGGAAGGTTTTCTTTTATGATAGACCTTATGGAAGATTCAAACTGTGAGTCAGAGGCACTTACTTTGAGAGAGTGGCAGCTTGGGTGCTGTAATACGGTTCCTCTGTTTTAAAACATCCCAAAGAATGCTGTCAGCTCCAAGTTTCTATACCTAGTATCTACTAAATCAGATCAAGCCATTTTTACATAACGGTTGCAAATGTGTTTTTTTGAATGTTAAATCTGTTTCTATTTTTCAATCAATTTAAAATGTGTAGAAAAAGTGTTCTGATTGTATATTATCCAATTTTCATCAGCTGCCGGAAGGAAGTGCTGTGAAAATCTGTGATTTAAAACCCTTAAAACTTCTGCTTGAAATGCATGTTTTGTTAAGAACATTAGATATGCAAAGTATTTTGAACAGAATTTTGATGTCTTTATTAATAGCATTTAAAAGTTTTAGGACTTCAGATATTCATAGATTTTATTCTCCTTGATTTGCAAGGTCATATATTTTAGGCCTTTATATTTCTCCTTTAGGAAATAATTGGAACTATGAAGGAAACTGATAAAAGAAAAATAAAGAAATAATTATATTATTAATAATAATTTTATCTTTTCTCAGTTATTGGAAACTGTATTTTATATAAGATATATATATATAACCATACATATCAATAAACACTTACCTAAAACCCATTGTATATCAATCATTTTCCTGTGAGCTGTGTAACATACACAGATCTTGCCTTCCAGGAGTTTGTGATCTAGTGAAATTTATAAAAATATACATGCCAAAGGAGTAGCTTGTTTAAGTGCTATTGGAGTTTAGAGGGACGAAACAGTTTTTCCCTCCTGTAAGACTCTATGTGTGAAGTGGGATTTGAGTTGAGGAATAAAGGCGTTATGTAATAGTAATCCGTGCTGAAAATAATATTGAATGACAAATTTAAGTGCAACATTTATTTGATTAAATCTAAGCAACTTAGGTTAGATATTAAAAAGTAAGGGTGGAAGATACAAAATAAACCAATTACAGCAGATGCTTTTTTATAGCTATATTTTGTTTCATACTAATTGAAAAATTATATTTAGTTTTATCTACTCTATGAGTCAGCATTTATGTTTATCCATATCAAGAGATTGCCAAAAAATTGTGACTTAAACATACAGGGATTGATTTTTCTCACTTAAGACAAATCCCGAGGCACAGCAGCTCCATGATGTCATTGGGATTTTTTTCTAGCCCTTTAGCCATCCACCCCTCTGGTATTGAATCAAGTCCAAGACAGCACCTGGAGCTCCAGTCATCACATCTCTCTTCCAGGCCTACAGCAAGAGGGAGGAACAAAGAAGGGTGCCAGCCCTTCCCTTAAGAAGGCCTTAAGAAGTACCACATGCTGCTTTGCTTATACACCAGTGGCCAAGAGCTTGTCAAATAGGCACATCTTCTGCATGGAGGCTGGAAAATGCAGTCTTCCAGATGGATGTGGATTGCCCAGACTAAAGACAGGATTTGCTGACAGTGTAGAAAGGAAGGAGCCTAGTGTAGGCATATGGCTGTTTCTATCATTCCTGCTAAACCTGTTTAAGGTTCTTGATGCACATTGTGGCATTACTAATTTGAAATGAGGCAGCTGACACAAGGGCTGTCACTTACTGGGTAGATCTATTGTAGGCACCAGATATATTGTTCAGTCGTTAGGTAGACTTCACCCATTCTAATTATTTGATCATATGAAGATTATGAAAGAATTCACTGAAAATGACTGAACCTAGTTTGAGAATGATGGCTGTGTGTTTAACTTATATACAGACTGTATGTCATCATATATACAAGACTGAATGGATAGATAGGTATGTATATAGGTAACAGATTTTATAATTAGATTGATAGAAAAATAGGGAGAAAGGAAAGAAAATGGGGGGCAGGAAAAGGAGGGGAAGAGACAAGAGGGATAAATGAAGGAAATGGGGAAAGTTCTTAGCAGTACATCACGGATAGTCTAGTATGTCTGTGTATTGACCTATTCTGCTCTTTAGTTTCATGATGTAGCACATCATTCTACTCTGAAATGCTGTTTTGGTTATGATCTTTATTTTTTTGGTAGTTGCTGCTTTATTTTCACACTTGCAAATGCTGAGAGTATACCTTAAATATAGCCCCAAATAAGCTTTTTTTTCTAATATTTTATAATATATTGATTTCCTTATTTATTTCTTAATAAGATGATGGCTCATCTGTCTACCCATACATTCATCTGTCTATATATAATCCTTCTATGTACCTATCCATCTATCACATCATCTATCTATCTATCATTTGTCTATCATCTATTCATCCATCCATCCATCCATGCATGCATCCATATTTCCATCTACCTACCTATCTGTAAGTCTGTCTATCTATCTACTTACCTACCTACCTACTTGCTCATCTATCTATTTATCTATCTATCTACCTCTCTACCTATACAGATTATGAATGATCTTTGTCTATTTGTCTGTGACCTAATCAGTGTTACCTCTGTCCATGGCAGGCTGCGTCACCCTAGTGGAAGGGTAGAGTTCTAGTCTATTCTCTTTTCACAGTTAAGAATCAACTGCAGCTCCATGATACTGTGTGTATTATCCCAGTAAATTTCTCTCTGGCATAGAAGAGCAAAACTGTTACAATTTGATGAGTCCATCTGCAGAAATATATGGGCCAACCTACGGAAATCAACACTGTCAAGTGACATGAATTCAGAAGAACAATATTCAGTACCACTTGTATAATGAACTGCTGTTTTTTGAGAAATCATTACAGGCAAAAAGAAAGAAAGTAAGGGCAGGGAGAGAAAGTAGAGGTCGGCGGGGAGGAAGGAAGGAAGATGGAAAAAAGAAATTCTCTGAGGAGTTTTCAGTGACAGAAATTACCACCAACCACATTTAAAATGTTTTCAATGACCTTCTTAACTGATTTTGAGCAATGGAAATTTCTCATTTCTCCCAGCAATAGCTACAGTCTACTAAAAACTAGGTAGAACTGACAGAAGCAGTCAAGGAAAATTGCTGCCAACTTAGAGAACGAGGTGCCTGGTCACTGACACTGCTCATTATCTCTTCTCATGAGAATGTGTTTAATATCTGCAGTAACATTTAAATTTGATAAGACATGGTTTTTAAAATTTTGTACACAGCAATAACAATAGTTAATGAGGTAAATTTTATTTTCTTTAAAATATCTTGTATTCCTCTAACTCATAGAATGTTATAGATCACTGGGAAGAAACCCCAGATGTGACTTCTGCGATATTTAGCAGAGGCCCTGAACTCGTATTCCCTCTCATAAAATTAGTAGATACACTTCAGGCACTTCGTTGACTGTGCAGTCCAAAGTGATCTGTCAAATATCAGCACCTGCAAGCCTCATGCACATACAGAAGTTAAGAAAAAAAATGTTTTTTTTTTAACATGTTCAGATTGGATTTTAAAAATAAAATAGGTGAACATCTTTTTAGTGTGTCTAAGTTAATTTTCCAAAATTCAACTCTTGCATAGTCAATGGGGATGGGATAAATATTATGGGATTTTCATTTGCATTGCCCTTCCTGTTCTCTGAAATAATTTATTATAATTTTCATGAGACTTCATAATATTATTCATTCACTTCATAATTGAAACGTTGTTAAACTCTGCCTCATGTTGATTCCTGACCTATACCAGCCAAAGGCACCTTCCTCTACTCTTTCTCTCCTTTCCAACTGAGGAAGTTAGCAAGTTTGCTATCCAGTGATAACCTACACAGGTGATTGCAGTCTTATTGATTTATAAAACAGAGATGACACTCCTGACTTTTTAGAAATATATGGTAGATTAACTGATAGGAAAATTGTTTAAATATTTAATGAACACTCTAATATGCAAATATCAATAACACATGCAAATAATACATATGTAAATGTTAATTAATAAATAAATGTGTGAATATTAACCATTAAAAATTGAAACAGAATAAGGTTAAAAAACAACAAAAGATATAGGGGAATTAAAGTGTGATTATCATTTCGTCAATTGGTTTATCATTTTGACTAACGTATGGTTAAAAAATAGTGACAACTTATTGTATTCAAGTTTATTACCCAATTTTCAGCAACATAGTAGTGAAAATGGTGATATTGACAAGGTGATAGAATGCAGGAAAATAGTCAACAACTACAATAGTCCCTGAGGTGCTGAAAAAAAATTATTTGATAAGCTCTGTCTCCTACCCTTTGAAAACAGATTAGAAAAATATATATATATATATATATAAATATATAGACCCTTACTTTAGTTAAAAATTCATATAAACTCACAAAGGAGTTCCGGTTCACCTGATAAATGACAAGACCTTCTCCTTGTGACAAAAATCAATAAAATCTACAAAGCATATGTGCAGGGCTCCGCCTATGACCAACTTCCAATGCCAGCTCCCGTGGCTCTACTAGAGGTTAGGGTCAGATCAGTTCTTCTGTTCCTGAAACATAAGAGTCATGTTTTGGGTTTGTTTGTGTTTTGGCTTATCATTCTGTTATTTGACCAAAGTGCATTTAAGTATGTAGTGAGAATAACCCATTGAGCTAATATATCATAACATAGCCTTAGATTTGAAGCTAGAATTCTGGGGAAAATCCCAGGCATGAAAGTTTACCCCTGATCTCCACCACTCTATCCATTTAGGGATAATTCAGCTCTACTTTAACTCCACATTCCCTGGAAGATTTATTCCCTGACCATCTGATTACAAGAATAGTACAATTTAAGATATTCTTTGGGAAAGGGGATTTAAAATCATTCAGAGGCAAGTATGATGATTCAATCCATTATGCTACTTCTCACTAATTTACTCAACCTAACACCAGTAAGAAGAAAGAAACTCATTGAAAGTAATTCACAGGGACAAGTTAAAGAAAAAAAGGCAGTTGAGGAGAATAAATTAAAAGAAGTAGTCCAGAAGACAGACAAAATGAACACGAATATATTTATTCATGTCTTCAAACGTTCATTTTATCTGTCTTCAAATGTCAGGAAAAAGTGATATTTGAAGCCAGAAAGAAAAGAGTAATATCTGTTGACCACATATTATGTTCAAAGCATTATTATTCCAGGTCCTGAAATATATTCTAGATCTTGAAGTTGATCTTTGTTTTTGACCCCCTTGACTTGTTTTGCTTTACTTTTATTAGCATTAGCAGCACATATTAAAACTGTGACAAGTCAATGAAATATGAGTGGGACGAAATGTGTTTCCTGGAGACTTACAGAGCTATGACAGAGGCGATGCCAAAAAGAAAAACGCCAGATATTAACCCTTGGGTTGCCTGGGTTTTCTAACATTGACAGCCAAATGAAGTGGTTGCAAAAATTGTAACATAGAAGCCAAACCACTGATATATTTATCTCCTTGCTGGACATCTACACCATAAGAATCGCCTAATTTTTAGTTTCCAACTTTTAATGACAGTCTTCTCAATTAGAATTATCTTCTGCATTATTCCTCACATTCATGCAACTTCCGTGATTTTGTACATTTTTGATTGAGAGAAAAACATGCACACGGTTCAGAAAGTCGAACACTGCAGGGTGAAAATACTCGAGTGTAATTTCAACTTAATTCTGGAAGTTCAAGGTTTTAGTAAAAAGAACATATGTTTTCAAGGACTTCTGCGGTCCTCCCGTTTGCCTGCGGAGTTCGGCTGCAATACCCTGACTCTCCAGGCTCTGACTTCATTATGAGGAAAACCCTTTGTAGAGGGCATCTGCTAGACTCTCATAATAAATTTTAAGGGAGGTGCAGAATCAAAATGAGAAGCAAATGGATTAATTATTCCTCTACATGGGAGCTGAGAATTCATTCATTACGTTTGTTTCTCATCACTTTGTGTACTCTTGGGCTTCTGCAGGAAGGAAATGTTAAATGAGAAATGAAAGGAGTGAGCCTTTATTTTCTCAGTGTTGGAATGTCAATTTCAGCGTTCCAGAGGAAAGAGCTGTTCTTAGCAATGGGGCCCCCACAGTCTGCCACAGAGGCCCACTTCTTGGAATTTGAGAGTGAAGACTCATATAGGAGGATACCCATTCTCAACTACATCATAATTCAGCTGGGAAAACAAAAAAGCCGGGTTTTTAACCCTGACTTTGCCCCTCATTAGTTAGACTTCAGACACCTGGCATCAAAAGCCTTATTTATAAAATCAGAGGATTAAAACCAATTACTTCTAAGGTCTCCTCTAATTCTAAACTTTATATTTCCATATAATTAACTCTAGCCTTTTGTTGCTAGAAAGGTCGTCAGTAATAATTTCACAGTCCATTCGGCTGGTCCAACACTTTCTTCTTAATTGGTTCAATAGATTGAGTTTTGAAGATTAAAAATGGGAGATGTAACTTATAGTCACCAAGCATAGAAGTAATGACTTACAGTCATCAGATTAAGCTCTCAAAAGGTATGATTAAGAGAAACAGGCCAACAGAGTAGGGAGTGATTTCAGAATAATCACCAATGTCAAATTAATAGCAGCCCACCCTGGATAGAACAATTTTTCAATTATAATTTTAATTTTTTTGATATATAAATATTTCTGGGGGATTGTCCCTATTCAAAGGAATGGAATATTTTGTGTTGCATTTTGCATTCAGAAGAAGTTGTGCTTACTAAATATTATCTTTTTTGCAACTAATCTTTTTTTTCTTCTTTAATAACCAGTTTAGTTCATCTAACATTTCAAATGATGGCTAAAAAAGCTTATTCCTCTGACTGAACTGTAAACTCCCCAAGAAAAGAGACCAAAGAGCTAATACCAAGTGCTAAGAACCTGTGTGGGTACACACGTGTGTATGTGTGTGTGCTCATTCTCGTGTGTGTGTTTAGTCAAACTGAAGAGAGGTCCACCAGCTCATTCAAATCATAAATGTTAGCCATGCTCTGCAAGCTTAATGCAAATACCCATCATACTAGATACCATGTCACTAATCAAACTATTTTTACATTGTTATGAATTTACAGCCCACCTCTTTTCACAAAGAATTGGAAGCAATATACAATTTTAAATCCCACAGTGAAATAATAAACTATAAATGGAAATGGAAGATTAATGCCAGGAAGAATAGAAATATGCCAATCATAAGATGAGTCTGTTGCTGACCATCATATTTTGTTTGAGCTTTCTGGTAGCCAGAAGAAATGAATGGAAGCATGTTCAATTGCAAGGTCCTCATTGATGAATGGGAGGCTGCATCCTGGTTGCTTGGGGAAGTAACACATTTTGATAAATATATTAAATACTTGTGTTCTCTGGACAAAACCCTGTGGAACAATTCTAATTAATTACATGGAATTCTAAATGAATTGGTAGTTTTTTCATGGCATACTGATAAGTTTATCTGGCAATTGGACATCACATGGAACTTCACATCCCAGATAACCAGTTTATGTGGCTAGCCTGGTTAGTTCAAGGTCTCCTGTCTTGAATATATAGGAATAACGCATGCTAAACTGACTTGAATTACTAAGAATTTCCCCTTCATTTTTGAAATTTTTCTAATTTTAAGTTTTATTATAACATATACAATGTAAAAATTATTATTGTAACCATTTTGGGTATAAAATTCAGTGACATTAAGTACATTCACAGGGTTGTGTAATTCTCACCATTATTTCCTTAACATTTTCATCATCCTACATAGAAACTGTACCCATTGAACACTAACTTTCCATTCTCACGGTCCACAGCCCCTAGGAACCTCTATTCTACTTTCTGTCTCTATGAATTTCTCTATTCTATGTACCTGATATAAGTAGAATAGTACAATATTTGTCCTTTTGTGTCTGTTTTATTTAGCAACATAACGCTTTCAGGTTCATCCATGTTGTAGTATGTATCAGGACTTTATTTCTTTCGATGGCTGGATAATATTCCATTTTGTACCTTTCTTTTAAAAAACAAAATCTAACCTTTTCAGTCTTTAGATTTTTTTCCCTGTTCCTTGAGTTGTCAAAATACTAGCAGAATCATCTAAAATAACATCTGCCTATCTCTTAAATAGCCCTACAATTCAAATCATTGTTTCAGCTACTTTGCTGACCTCAAGGTTTTCCTTTGATATTATTCCCTTATCTATTATGATTTGATTTGAGACTTTCACTGAAAGCAATTTTCCTTACGGAAATGTTTTCTTAATTTTTCTAAAAATTTTGGAAATGCTTTTATGGAAAACATTTTTTAAATCTTATTTTTATTTGTTTCTTTGTTTAAAAAAATTACAAACTTTCTAAATATTGGTATCGAAGGGGCATCATGTGAAATTTTTCTTAATTTTCTTCATTGATCAATATAACTATCAAATGTTTTCACATTGCTTTTTACATAATGCATAAGCATTACAAGTTGCATTTCTTCTCCCCTTGTTCTGAGCAGCTACTTGCTTCTGAGAATGCCCACTAGCAATCATTGAAAGTTTTTCATTCAGTCCCACAGTCTAAGCAAAAACTCTACAAGTTCAAAAACTTTGAAGAGATTCAAGATTTTAAGACTATTGACTAGAATTTAAGCAACACAACCTCTACTTGGGTATGAAAAAACATCACTCCCATAGCTATATCTCCATTTCATTTGACTCACATAAAAATAATGCATAGGGATGAAGGTTTATATCAAATAGCATCTTAAGATGAAACTACAAATTCAAAAATTAAATATTTCAAAAATTAAATGCCACTTATGTAATACTTTTCTGTTAGCTATTCCTATATCTCATAACATGTTAACATAAGAATATGATGTATTTTCACTGGGCCATTTTTAGAGATAAAATATTTGAAGAATAAATTTAATTTTTAAAAGCTAGTTAATCTTCTAAATATGGATTTGAAAGTGCAGTTCCATACATGTGTTTTTAGGCAAGTCATTTATTATATGAACATTTTAATAGGTAGATCAACCTGCTGGAAAAAAAATCTGGCAGCATTTTCTCCTACCATTTATTGTTGTTGTTGTTTATCTTGGCCTTTTTTTTTTTTTTTTTTTTTTTGGAGACAGTCTTCCTCTGTTACCCAGGCTGGAGTGCAGTAGTGCGACGATCTTGGCTCACTGCGACCTCAACCTCCGGGGTTCAACAGTTCTCCCGCCGCAGCCTCCTGAGTAGCTGAATTAGTGCACCACCACACCTGGCTAATTTTTGTATTTTCAGTAGAGGCGGGGTTTCACCATATAGGTCAGGCTGCTCTCAAACTCCTGACCTCAGGTGATTAGCCTGCCTCAGCCTTGCAAAGTGCTGGGATTACAGGCGTGAGCCACTGTGCCCAGCCTCTACAAGTTTTTCTTCATTAAGTTTTGCTAAAAATTTTGAAAGTAGCTAGATATTAAATTAAATGAACTACAAATGTATTTTAATTTTGAAGCAAAATTTTGAGATAAATATTAGTTCGATACATGAAAATCATTAATTAAATACATTTAAATCATATGGATTCTTGGCATTTCTCTGGATTTTCTATTTTACTCAGTGTTAATAATTTATACATATTCTACATATCTAATATATGATGCAAATCAACTATATTATGCACATGAACTTAATATTCAGCTATCTATTACCATCATTAAGAAAATGTCTTAGGTTTTTTTTTTCTAATTTCACATGCCTTCATTTTATATTCAAACTAAAACTTAAAAGTAATTTTAAAAATTTCATTTAAACTCTTACATTGTTACTAGTTTAATTTTGATATTATACCTTACTAATAAACTTTGGGTTAATGATCAGTTTTAATTCAGTTTAATTCAGTTTTAATTCAGTGCTATTTCTAAATTGGGTAATGAATATCTGACATTATTCCTAGTGCCTGACACCTGCTTGAATGTCCTTTACCATGAGGAAAGTTTTCCATTGAGCCAACATAAATAAAATCTGGAAGCTAGAGAAAATAGCTACCTTGACGAAACTTGGCTCTTAAGAACCCAGCGAATACTTTAAATACTTTCCTGTTTTATTTTGTGAGTTCTTCTACAGTGCACTTTAAAAAGTTTCTCTTCCTGCTTACCTTATTTTCCCTAAGTGCTGGTCTGATAGACCGGTTATGATGGGCACTAGGAACACTAGAAAAAAAAAAATTTCCTTTCTGAATCCCAGATTCTAAGCTTCAGTTACTGGTTGGGTCTTCACAAATTACATGGCTTTCTTTACATGTATTTGTGTGATTTAAAAAAAAAAAAAGAAAGAAAAATTTTACAGCTAGAACTTAAACTTACAGTATGCATTAGTAATAACTAATTGTATTTACTAGGCTGTTAATGTAAGCTTAATGATAGACTTGACAAAATACATTTGATTTCTAATGACTATTTCCAATTTCTCTTTATTAGAAAATGAATGATACCTTTAATCTATTAGTAGGTGGCTACAGGATTATTTTGGTTCTCATTTTTTCTCCATTTAGTTCTCTTCATTCTCTTTCTCTGTGCGTGTCTATCCAATCTTCATTAGAATGAATGTTTCCTTGTATCATGCTTTAACTCCTGGCTGCAACCACAACTGCTTATAGTATTTCTAAGGGCATTTGCCTTCTTCCAACATTCTTCACTACAAAATTTCAAGTTCAGTGCTTCATATGTAAGAACAGTGGATCTCTTCTGCACACTCTCTGATCAGCCTCTCAGACTCCAGGATACATTGGATAATTTTATATCCCTTGGCTTTTTAAAGATAAAATGCAGCTTCAAAATGGGGAACAACGTAGAATAGCCTTTACAATACAAAAATCTTGAATTCAAATCACTTTTCCTCCTTTAAACTATCAAGGATATTCCCTTGATTGAAGGACCTCGAGGATTTAACTTTTGGCTATTTCATGCCTACGATATATTCACTATATATGTACACATAAGAAAAACGGCAAGCAATAAAATTCATACACAATAATCCTAAACAGCTTCCCAGATGAGGCTCGATTTAATTTAATTTTATTTTATTTTATTTTATTTCATTTTATTTTATTTATTTATTCATTTTGGAGACAGAGTCTTGCTGTGTCGCCCAGGCTGGAGTGCAGTTGAGTGATCTCAACTCACTGCAACCTCTGCCTCCCAGGTTTAAGTGATTCTCATGCCTCAGCCCCGCCAAGTAGCTGGAGTTCCAAGTGCCTGCCACCAAGCCAGGCTAATTTCTGTATTTTTAGTAGGGATGGGGTTTCTCCATGTTGGCCAGGCTGGTCTTGAACTCCTGTCCTCAAGTGATCCACACACTTGGCCCCCAAAGTGCTGGGGTTACAGGTGTGAGCCACTGTGCCTGGCCAAGGCTCAATTTTAGTTTGTCATTTCCCAACCTGCACTCTGACAGAGCCTAGGCTTGTACATAAATGTTTAGATAATCCATGAAAAGTAACAAATTCAAATCAGATTAAGTTCACTGTCTGTATTAGTGTTCTCTGGAGAAACGTAATTCAATAGGAATATATATATGCATGTGAGTGTTGTGGGGGAGGGGGTGAGAGAGAGAGAGATTTACAGGAATTGGCTCGTGTGATTACAGAGACTGAGAAGTCCCACAGCCTGACATCTGCAAACTGAAAACACTCGAAAAGCTGTTGGTGTGATTCAGTCCAAAGGCCTTGAGCAGGGGGTGATCGGAGGAGGGGGAAATGGTGTAAGTCACAGTTCCAGTCTGAAGGCCTGAGAACCAGGAGTGCCAATGTCCAAGAGCAGGAGATGTATGTTCCAGCTCAGACAGAAGAAAATTCACTTTTCCTCCACCTTTTTGTTCTATCTGGGCCCTCAGAGATTAGATGATGTCCACTCTCACTGAAGAGAAAGATCTTTTGTCAGTTCACCGATTCAAATGCTGGTCTCTTCCAGAAACATCCTCACAGACCACCAACTACCTGTGCATCCCTTAGCCCACTGAAGTTGACACATTAAATGAACCATCACACTACACTTACATGGCGATGTGGTTTGGATGTTTGTCCCCTCGAAATCTCATGCCGAAATGTAATGCCCAGTGTTGGAGGTGGGGCCCAGTGGGGGATATTGGATCACAGTATGGATCCTTCATGAAGGGCTTAGCTCCATCCCTTTGGTGATGCGTGAGTTCACGTGGGATCTGGCTGTTTAAAAGTGTGTGGCAGTCCCATTCCCAGCCTCCTGTCTTGCTTCCACTCTCACCATGTGATATGCTGGCTCCCTATTCCCTTCTGCTATGATTGGAAGGTTCCTGAGGACCTCACCAGAAGAGATGCTGGCACCACCCTGCCCGTATAGCCTGCAGAACTGTAAACAGGAATAAAACCTTTTTTAAAAAAATAAATCACCCAGACTCAGGTATTATTTTGCAGCAGTTCAAGAACAGCCTAATACACATGGTATGCGTTTTGAGGCAGTTTTTGGCATACAATCAATACTATTTAATGATCGTCGTAGTAGTGGTAGAGAAGAGGTGGGAACCATCTAATTGAACGGGCAATAATTACAAATTAATCCTGAAATTAATGATGGTCTTCATGACTGCTCTTGCTTTGAAGAACAAAGATACAGAAAAATATAATCCTTGGAACTGTGCCTTCCATTGTCCTATTTTTCTGGTTGCATTTTGGGAAGAGTGCTGAAATTCTTAACATCCTCTACTGCTGATGGAATCTATGCATATAAATGTTAAAACTATACCCCAGTATAAAAGTAATTTGCTTTTATTTTTCTTCTTCATTATTTTAATTAATTGGGATCTTCCTTACAAGCCAAAACTCTGAATTCCACTAGCTCTTAATGAGTGATACAGAAAAATATAATTTCTCTGTGAATGTTAGGTTGATTGGAAAATGTCATCCTCTGACCTACTCAGCCTTGCTAATCAAGCGAAGTCTTCAGAGGGACTAATAGTTAGATTAAACAGGCTACAATCCATCAGCCACCCCCTTCATTTGTTTAAATTACAGTTTTTGTCAGGTATCAGGTTCAGTGTATCTGAGGAAAGCCATGCCAACATGGTTGACAGCATATATAGTCATGTCTCTGGTAATTGGATAGTGCGCTGTTTCACCTTAAGCTGTTTTGAATTAATGCAAGACATCAGCCGCTGGCTTTAGGTGGTTTAATTATCAGAATTGTCACATTTTAGTTATCAGCCCAAGGGGTGCATGCTGGGGTTGATTGTGAACATGTGGTACTACCTGATACAGGTTACCCGATGGCCAGATATGGGTCACTTCAGGAACAGACTTAATTTAAAGGAATACTGTCTTGATTCAGAAATATTTATAAATAGGAATTTGGTTTTCAAAGAAAAAAAAAGACTACTAAAATACAAAGCAGCTCAGTTGAAAGAAGAAAAAAATAGATCCCTTACTATCTTAGCTTTATATATAGGAATTATGCTACTATTAAAAGGTTTCTAAATGTCAATATTCTTTGTGGGTTTTTTTTAAATTGCACTTAAGATTATTAAAATCAAGCAATTTATTCTAACGTGTTAGACTAAACTGTGCCCCCACTCTATTATTAGAATAAAGTCACTTCTTATCAGAATTGTCTGTTATAAAGCAAGTAGAATATAGTCTTGTTCATTATTTTTACTTAAAGGGGCCCCAACCATTTATATGGAAAATCATTAGTGTCTGTAGGGTTGGTGCAGTTTTCGGTTCTATGTGTTTAACTGCACTTTTACTGAAATATTTTAGTGGACTGTTCAACTACAGAGCATAGTATCTCAATGACCATCACAGTGCCCTAAATTCTATTGTTTTCCTGGATGCTATTACTTTCCTGAAGCATCAGTAAAAATAATGGAAGTAATTCTTCTGAATCACTGCACTCTTATCCTAGTTCAGTTCTAATAGTATTGACTACAATCTAAGCATTTTTGCTTCACTCAACACAGCTCTTAAAGGGCTTTCCCTTTTGAAGGCATACTCTCTGTGGGTGGTCAATACCCTTATGAAATTGTCAGACTTGAAAGTAAGATGGATTGTTACTGGAACATTAAGTAGGACAGAGAGCAGATGAAATTTAAATACAAAGTTGCAGCTGTTCATAAGCTCAAAAACTTAAATTAGTTCAGCTGAACTGCTAAATTCTAATAAGAAACAAACGGAGGAGTTGGCTACCCAGTCCCTAATAGAAGAAAAATGCATCTAAAATATAAAGTGAAGCCTTGTCTTCTTAAGAAACTAACATTTGCACTAAATGATTCCCTCCCTAAACAATCCATTTAATCTAATATTTACAACCCCTGTAGTACAAATCCAGATGGTCTTTCCTAATACTCAGCACCCGCCATCTCTGCAGCTTTTGAGACCATGATCTCCTCCTTCGCAACCTCTTCCTCGCTTCTCTTAGCCATCCTAATATCTTTCCTATTTTCTTTGTCTTTTTTTTGTTTTGTTTTATTTTTGAGACAGAGTCTCACTCTGTCGCCAGGCGCCAGGCTGGAGTGCAGTGGCACAATCTCGGCTCACTGCAACCTCTGCCTCCTGTGTTCGAGCAATTCTCCTGCCTCAGCCTCCCGAGTAGCTGGGATTACAGACGCACACCACCACGCCCAGCTAATTTTTGTATTTTTAGTAGAGACGGGGTTTCACCATGTTGGCCAATATGGTCTCGATCTCTTGACCTCGCAATCTGCCCAAAGTGCTCAGATTACAGGCTTAAGCCACCGTGCCCGGCCTATTTTCTTTCTCTTTATCTCCTTTCTTGCTTCTATTTCTGCCACTTCTCTTCAAATCAAATTCTCAGATTTTCTACGCTTGCTCTGCTTTTCTTTCTTTATCCAGTTCCTAAGATTGCTCATCCACTCTTGCCATGTCAGCTATCACCTATGTGCTCATTATCAAACCTGCAGTTTTAGCCGAAGCCTTTATCATTAATTTATTTCCAGTTGTTTACAGAACACGTCCAGTCAGGTGGTCATGTTTGCAAGGTCAAATCTAGTGTATGTAATGATCAAAAATGAATCCTTTGTCTAATTTTTTGTTATGATTTGAATGTGTCCCCTCCAAAATTCGGGTGTGGCCAGTGTGATAGTATGGGGGAAAGGAGAGAGGTTGTTTAAGAGGTGATTAAACCATTAAGGCATGAGGACTGCTTCCTCGAGTATAGACTTAGGTACCCTTCTAAAAGAGCTTAACAGAGGGAATTCGACCTTCTTACCCTTTTGCATTCTGCCATGTGAGAACATAGCATTTGTCCTCTCTGAAGGCTGCAGCATTCAGGACATCATCTTGGAAGCAGAGACTGGACTCTCACCAGACACCAAACCTGCCAGTGTCTTGATCTTGGACTTCCCAGCCTCCAAAACTGTGAAAGATAAATTTCTATTCTTTGCAGATTACATACCGTTTGTGGTATTTTGTTGTTGCAGCCCAACACAGACTAAGACACTTTCTATTTCAATGAATGTCTCCTACGTTACCTTGCTTTCATGAGTTTCATATTTTGAAGTCAACTTCCTTGCATCTCTCTCCCATGCCACACTCATGTAGACACTGAGTCCTAGCTTCACAATGTTTCTGATTTATTTCTCCTCCTTATGTCATACTACTGTTGTTCTAATTTACCGTCATGACTTTACTTCTCATTTTTAATAGTTGACTACCTAGATTCTGAGTGTCACCATTTTATTTAATGCTGGTCGTACAATACAGTCATTTTCACCATGTATTCCATTTGTTAAAAATCTATTATTAGCGGGCCGGGTACGGTGGCTCACGCCGGTAATCCCAGCACTCTGGAAGGCCCATGTGGGTGAATCACTAGGTCAGGCGTTCAAGAGCAGCCTGACCAACATGGTGAAACTCCGTCTCTACTAAAAATATAAAAATTAGACGCGCATGGGGGTGCATACCTGTAACCCTAGCTACTGGGTAAGCTGAGACAGGAGAATCGCCTGAACCTGGGAAGTGGAAGTTGCAGTGAGCTGAGACTGCACCACTGCACTCCAGTCTGGGCAACAGAGGGAGACTCCGTCTCAAAAAAAATATATATATATATATGTATATATATATATTAGCTTATTTTGCATATTAGAATAAATTTGAAAATCTCAACCCCACATTAAGGGTCCGTATGAACTGGTCCCAATCTTGTAACATTCTTGATGTATCCTAAGAGGAATGGTTTCTTGCCTCTGACAGCACCACCTAGCCACCTTGGCCCATCATGTGCTCCTATTCACTCCTAGTCTTTTCTCTCTTTCTGCTAAATCCTACATATCTTAAATATGCAGCTCAAAATTTGCCCTCTCCATGAAGTTTGTCTGAATTAACATGAGCCCACGGTGGTTTTTTTCATGTTCTGAACGGCACTTACAGACTGAAACTCTATATTTTATAGGTTGCTTCTAAATTGTTTTCTAATTTATCATGAATATATGAATTTCCTCTCAAACAAGATTTAACATTCCAGAAGAGGAAGAACTGTGAATTGTACCATTTTAAACGTGTGAATTCTGCCATTGAATTTAAAAATAACTATTCCTAGTTTCTGGGATGTTTCCCCAATTCAGTTATTTCTAATCCCTGTGTGAGTATCAGAGGAACTAGGTCTTTAATGGCATAATCAGATCCCATGTCAAATAAATGACATTAAGAGTGTCATTAATATAATTCCGTATTCCCAGAGATGTTCTGGAAGGTTTATATGTATTCTCATTTATTATAAATACATTGAAGCATGCTTAAATGAAAAAGACTGAATAAAAATGAATTTAAATGACAAAAAAGGTGTTCCATAAATGCAAGAATTAATGTCTACATTCTTGTGTAACTACAAGAAAAAATACAGAACAAGTGGGGTTCTACTTACTAAAACACACTCTGGACTTGTTTTGCATTATTCTGCCCACTAAAATTATAAACTTATGGAATAGACCTGAATGTTAACCCATAATAATATAGCAAGTAAATTATAGTCATCTAAGACACATTTCAAAAGTGTAGAGGCGGACATATCTACCTCTGCTTTCCCCCACCACTTTTCCTCTTAGGATGCATCCAGTATTTTGTGGTTTCCAAATTAGTTATCAATAAATGCAAAGATTTTTGTTTCTGCAATATCATCTGTATAATATAAAATTCATTGACATTTATATTTGTGCTTTTATGAAACTACTAATTCCAAATGAAATGTTCTTGTGAATATGAAAGAAAAATGCTTGTTAGTATTTGGTCCTGTTTCTACATTTGATTTGGATTTGGTTTTTAAATGCTTAATCAGAATAGGAGAGCACAGCTATAGGTTAAAATGTTTTAGCCACACAAGACAGTCCCACACTATACAGAGCCATCCTGATATTTCACCAAAACCCTTGAAATAATTTATAATTTTTCCTATACATTTAAAATATGTATATATTAGAGAACAATACATGTAGCAAAGCATTTTTATTGCTTATAAAACTACCAAGGAACACACATAAAACATAAGATGTTGTGTTTTATATGTAGGAGGGAAAAAACAGGCTGGTTAATCCTGTCTACGTTTTTGAGAAGCTGGAAAAAAAATTGAGTTGTAGCAGGTAAGAAGAAAAGACAGTTTTAAAAACCAAACATTGCAAAGAGAACACCACCAACTATGAGCCTCTCATGTGTTTGGATAAGGAGCTGATCTTCATTAGTAGGATATGGGGCAAGGATGATGTTACTAATTTCAGAGTTCCTAATGAAACAGTAACACTACCCTTTAACCTAAGCCCATATACTCGTCATCATACCAGTCATGATGTAATGAGTAATGGCGCTTTCTACTATAATTACATGAGGGCTGGGAGACAAGTAAGAGCATGGAAGTAGCTCTAATTCTCTCAGAACCCTGTGCCATGGAGACCTACCTGTAATGCTCAGACTTCACACAGGGATATTCTCATTTATGGGACTGGCATGACTGGTTTCACCAAAATAGTTCTCCGTTATTTGTTGGCAGCTGATAAACCCATCAAAAGGTAGCGAATAAGTAAGAACTTATTTGAAGAGTGACATTATCTTACTACTGTCAGGGAGTATGAGCAAAATAGCCATCGGTTTATCGTATTTACAAAGAGAAGAGGTGATTGGAAGTAGAACTTTTTTTTAAGGTCAGAATCCTTAATCCAAAGCTGCAGAAGATTTTGTAAATGGTCGGTTTTATCTGAGATTGGGTTAGGGGCTTTGCCAAGTCAACGGTCTCCAAGTCAGTGGCAGAAAAAAAAAATGGGAAATTAGAACCTTCTCCAGCTTACAATAGAATGATATGTCAGAATTCACAGATACCACAGAGCAGCATGATTTGCATCCAGTTACGGATGTCACTCGTTGTAAAGCATGCATATTTATGCACATAGTGTACAAACAGGGTCTAATGTTTATAAACATGAAAAATATTAGAAAATTCATTAATTAGGGTCATTTGTACAATTCCATTGTCAGCTTTAATCACTTGTTTCAATTGATGTCTCCTTTAGAAAAGTCAATCCACCATAGTTATTTATTTATTCAGCAAGAATATTGTATAGGGCTATCTTCTGCTTGACCTATAATGTTATTTCTAATAACATTGATTTATTTCATTCTAATAAGCAAGAGGTTAGGTTTAACACATTAGCATACGCTGTTAAATTAATAAATACATATTAACTGTTGGATTTCATTCCCTGTCAGTGGAAATAATGTGGTTGTATTGTGTAAGTATGTGCCATTGACTGTTTTTTATCTTTTACTGAGGGCCTAAACAAAATTAGTATTTTGGCAAATTTAAACATCTATAAAGGCTCCGGTCATTCCATGAGGCAAATAATAACTTTCCTTCTGAATCAAACTATATAAGAGATCTTTAACTTATCATTAGCTATTCCATTGATAAGCATTATCTCAGCACACACAGTTACATAGCAGATCTAAGCACCTTCATTCAGTACACACTCAGGCTCCCAGCCCCTGAATCTTTCCATCTTTCCATCTTTTCCATGCAACTTTCTATCTGACTGATTTTTTTTTTTTTTTTGAGACAGGATCTGATTCTGCTGCCCAGGCTGGAGGTGCAGTCATAGCTCACTGCAGTCTTGAACTCCCAGGCTCAAACAATCCTCCCTCCTCAGCCTCCTGAATAGCTGGGGCTATAGGCATGCCACCAGGACATCCAACTAATTTTTAAATTTTTGTGTAGAGACAAGGTCTCACTGTGTTGTCAGAGTGGTCTCAAACTCCTGGCCTCAAGTGATCCTCTTATCTTGGCCTCTCAAAGTGCTGGGATTACAGGTGTGAGCCACTGTACCCAGCCTAACTGTATTCTTTATATAAACCCCATGACACCATGCCCACCTCAAAATTTATTTTAATCGTGTCTTCATTGGCAAAAGTCTGTTACATATCCAAGCTTTCTTTGACTGTTTAAAGGTAGTGGTTTTTCTTCATAGACTCACTTCCTGACATTCCTCCTGCTAATTGCTTTCTCTACTGTTATTCCTACTGTGTCTAAAATGTAAGCACTATGTTTAAACAGCATAGTATTCAATAGGCTTTCCTCCCCAGTCCACTTACTGTCAAGTTCTGGATCAAGGGAATGTGAGTATCCATGGAAGAGAGCAGGCCTTGAGCTTCAGGACAGGGAGTGAGTGATTTGTTGGGAAATGAATAAAGAAATGGTCATTTTCCTCCTAATATAAAAGCTAGAAAATGTGTTCAGATTTTTTTTTTCATTTCTATGAAAGTGACCTTAAGTAGGCCACTTAATCCCCCTAGACCTCCGTTCTGTTGCCTATAAAATGTAAGCATTGAATAAGCTCATCATGATGATCTCTTTTAAAATTAAAATTTGTGATTCTGAGATACCGTGCAAAGGAGTTTTAAAAGAACCGAAAAGTTTTACTGAAGTTAAAAACAGTGTCCTGAAAGACATCCTGATATTGCTTGTAATTAAAATTTAGCATTTGCTCTTCATCCTGAAAGGTGACAGCACCAATTTTCCCCCAGATGCAAAGCCATGTGGGAAAATATTAAATGTGAACCGTCCGAAGACATAGTACATGCTAAATACACACATGAGAAATGAGGAGTCTCACAAAAAATGGTGGCATGCATTGACCACTGGGATGTGTTTGATGAGAGTGGAAGACCAGGGCTTATGGCCTCCAGCTCCTTTTCTTCTCTGCCACAGCAGTGGGCTTGGGTGTTCCAAAGGAATGTTATCTCTCAGTAGATACCAGCTTACCAGGCCCTCGGTTAGCCCCCACCCAGATGTTCCAGCTGTTCCTCCTCCACACAGCTGGGCTCTGATTAATCCCATGAGGCCCTGCCTGGTAGAAAGAATTTGCAGCGTCACAGACCTCTTACATATCTTAAACCCCAAGATATTTCTCCACACGGCAGAGGCGGGGGAGTTCTTCCTGGAAGTCATCTTTCAGAAACTTAAATTTCTAATACCTATCTTGTGCAGCCTTTGTTATCCATCCTAGCCCTGAAAAAGAATTCCCTTTTTTCACTCTGATGTTCCCTTCCTGAAAAGGCTCCATTCCTCCATAGGGATTCACTTTAGCCCAACTGTTCTTCTTCCCTTCAACCTGCCAGCTCCAAAGCTGGCTATTTTTCACTAGTTCTGCCCCTAGATCTATAGCCTAGCATTTCAAACAAATTATTCAGCCCATGAATTCAGCATTTCAAACAAATTGTTTTGGCACAAATGAAAGGTGAAGTGCAATGGGTCTTATTGGCATCTTCCAATATTCAGCCCATTTCTTATCCATAGCTTGTTGATTTCAGATTTGACACAGATATAAAGACATACTAAAGAGCATGAAATGTGTTATTAGTCAAAAGAAGAGCTCCTCCATCATTCTTCTTGGCTAAGTGTATCCAGGAACACATTTACAAGTGACTATCCAATCAGTCTCTTCTGAACTAATTTCATACTAACTCTAACTGTAAGGTAGAACATTGTTCCATTTTTAAACTTGGCATTCCTACGATACTGACTTTAAGTTAAAATTTAGAAGCATCTTAGTTAGAGCTTTGCAAGAACAAGATTTATAACTTTGATCAAAGATTTTGATTCAAAAAGCTTATCATCTATCTCTAAATCTGAAAGTTGGAGGTCACTGGAAATACTAAGCTTTATCTTATTCAATTTCAAGTTGTTTGAGGAAACACTATGGGGCAAGGACAGTTTTTATGCTGGCCAACAATAGTGACACACTTGTGTAAAGAATATATTCATTAACTATGTCAATGTTGGCCTCTTCTAATGCCTTCAGCATTATCTGATCAAGAAATTTATTATTCCCACCTTTTTTTCTTATTCTGAAGTTACATGGTTACAATTTCACCAGAAATGGACTTAAAAGACTTGCTCTGCCCTTATGCACGCATTAGATATCAAAATCCTCACCAAAACTGCCATCGTATTAGAGTAATGTAAGAGCCATATGACTCACCAACAATTCTATTTCTCTAGCAACTGCAGTCAGTGACGTAGGTGCCATTAGAAACTCTTTCTTCATCTGCTGTAGGCTGATAAGATCAAGTAAAGCGGCTTTATTCACTTCATGCAATCCAACTTCATTGAAAAGAGGAAATGTAAAAGGATCAGTTCATACTAAAAATACTTTAGTGGTACTTCATTGCTTGTATTTAAATATAATCTTTGAAAAAAGCAGTAGTAGGTAAGTCAACACATCTGTAGCTACACACATACACACACACACATACACACACACACACACACACACACACACACACAGCTTTGTGATAGTTCTGTCAATGGATAACAAAATAGTTACTAATTCCAGTGTTTCATTCTAGTTTTTTTCACTGTTTTGTTCTACAGTTTTACTCATCTCTTCTATATTTATATCTAAAGCCTGTTGATGATTTATTTCTTCCATTGATTAAACTTCTTCTGATTATTAACATGAAGGAAAGGAAAGTGAAGGTGGTCTAAGACCCATCATCTTTGCTTATTCACATTTTAATGTGAATGTTCTCTGGTCCCACTGAAATACATATTGCAGTATGTTCTGATCAGCAAACTTGAACTCTCCCAACTCACTAAGCTTCCTGACATTCATCTTCCTGAATTAAGATGTTTGAAGGTTTTCATATAACCCATTACTCTATCAGACCAGACCCCTTTCTAAATTTCTGTTGGGGAAATATTCTTTGTGGTAAATACCTCCTTTAATATTTTTCATCTGTCACCTGCATGTGGTTCCAAGGGTCCAAACATTCCACTTGTAATAATATTTCAAAATTTTCACCATTAAATGCATTTCATTCACTATTTTTCAATGTAAATGGTGTTTTAAAGATATTGCAATTACATCTTTTATTTTGTTGTTTACTGATTCTAAAAAAAATCCTGCTGAAATGATAAAGCAGTTGCTAAATTATGAGGTAGTCTTTAATGTACTATTTAACTTGTATGATTTAACAATTTGAAAAACAAAGCAACATTTTTACTTTATCATATTATTCATTGTAATAGAGATTTTTGTTTCCTACATTCTAAAATGTTTATACCAAATATTTTCAAAGATTTAATCTAAAAATAATACAAGTAATTTGAGCTAATGTTTTTTCCCCAGAAAAATAAGTAAAAATCACGTGATGTTTTTATATTACTTTTAATACTGTCTCTCTTCATCTTTTAGCAGTTTTTGATTATTTTGAACTAAAAGTTCTAGATTAATTAGAAAACTAGTTCTAGGTCCACATGTTATCTCAGAAGTTAAAAATAAAAAATCTGGAGGTATATATTGTCTTTTTATCCTTAAGACTTAGGTAAAGCAATTTAATTCTGTTTTTATTTGCTTATAGATTTACAAATTAAAGAGTATTTAAAAACTACAAATATTAGAGAAACAGAAAAAATATTTGGTACAGTATTTACAAAAAGTGAAAGAAAACCAACAATTTTTAAACCAATTTTACCCAAATCTTTTTGTTTTTTAATAGGATCCTAACCGTATTTTTATCAACTACCCTGGATATTTTATTCTTGAAGTAAAACCTCACTTTTTTCCACTGACCTTTCTTCTTGATTTTACAAATTTTAGGACAATTTTTTTACCTTTCATTTTGTATTGGTTGTAGTATTTATTGCTGTAATTTATTTAGCAGAGAAATGTTCTCACACACTTATAAATTCATGAAAATAACAACTTACATGTTGAAATTTTTCACACTTCATCACAGCCCAAATATGAGTTTATCTTCAAAATTTGAGGAAGATCTTAAATCTTCATTGATTTATGAGAACATTCTAAAGGCATCCCGATTGCCAATGCCAAAAATATTTTGGCTTTTTAGATTAATTTAGATTCAAAAATAGCTTAACTCACTCTTCAAATTTAATGGATAAACTTTTTCCATTAGGAGTTTTAATTAACTAAAAAATATGCCATTTTTTATCACTTTACCTGGTTATCATCATTCAGAATTTTAAAGGAAAGTAAATAAATTTTGACTCAGATGTATTAAAATAATGTTAGTTGAAAATCAGTATATTCTTTCAAGTATCATATATAAATATGGTCCAATACCAAATGTTCAGCAGTTCCAATACGTATATTTGTTATTTGTTTCCCATTTAAGATGTGTGTGTGTGTATATCTATATCTATATCTATATATCTATATATATATATATATATAGATATATATATATATATCTCCAGTTCACAACAGACAAATCCAGAGATTTAAAATTTCAGTCTCGACTTGAAACTGACCCTCTTGCAATATACTCTTGAAGTCTCCAAGCCCCTCGAGTCCTCTTTTTCCTTCAGTGCAATTCAATAAATTCAATTCCACAAGCATTAATTGGGCCTCTGCTCTGTGTAAAGCACTCAGTGTGAAGTGCAACAAAGAATAGGCTTCAGTCTTTCTCCTCCGTGATTTCACCACGGGAGAGACCTGCTCCCTTCCTTTCCCCTGGAGCACCAGAGCTGCTGGTAGTATCATTGAGAACAGAATTATAACATCTGGATACTGCCAGTTCTTTATTCTCTCTCAAGTGGCAAATCAGCTCCCTGAGAGGCATCTATTTCTGCCTGAGTTTTTGTGCACCTGCCGACGTGTGCACACACTCCCATTTCCATCAGTTTCTCCAAGGCAAGTAGATTTTCATATTTTTAACTTTCTTTCAGATTGGGGCCCAATTTTGAGGTACAGAGAGGAAATCAATGATGCTGACCTGCAGCAAACCTTCTAATGATATCAAAGGACAGGAAGAATTTGACACTAAGCTTCCTCCCGAAATCATAGCCCTTCTATAATTAAGAAAGTTCTAATGGTGTGAGGGGGTCACACGTATATTCTACCTCTGTGCCAAAAAATATATACGAACCTGTCTGTCATGACGAATCAAAATTACTGGATGGAATCACATGACCAAAGTCACCTGGTGAGGTCCCTCATGGAGTGACCATATCCACTGTTCATGCCACCCTAGTAAAGATCTTGAAATAAATTTTACAATTCCTCTGCCACAAGGGAAAATCCCAACCAAAACCAAACATCTATCTAGCCCGGCCCCTGGGGCCACCCAGAATTGCACCCACCTTTGAGGCAAAATTCAATATTTGATCTCCCAATTGAAAGGAAAAGGCATCAGTGTTGGCCAAAACATTTCTTTAGATGAGCCTCTGATCCTGTCTATAAGAATTATTTTAGAGATTTCTAATGGAAATTACCAAATATGTCATGAGAGCCTATGAGCTTTATGATCCTTCTCCCATGGCATGTGCTCTATAATATTTGCAGATATTTACTGAAAATACTCACAGCTGAAAGCCCCTAACACACCCCTCACATCAGCACACACATTTCCACTTTCTTTCCAGCTGCCCGCTATATTTAAAATCATAGAATTTTATCACAATGTTTTCCTACTTTGGGATCTTGTTTAGTGTAAAGTTATGAATTAAAATATAAAATACCACCAAAAATACTGGGTATATCGGAGTCTTCAAAATATTATTATAAAGTAAATTTTTATGTTTTTATCAAGTTTTCACATCTTTCATTCCCCCCAAAAAAACTGCAGAAGGATTATTTAGCAAGTTCTTTTTTCCCCCTTCTGTAATGGGAATTCTCACTGATGAGTTAGATAATACTTAACAAAGAAGCACATTACAGGACTAGATAGTTTTAATCAAATTAGAGCCATATGATGCCAGACAGAAACGTACGGGTTTGCATAAAAATCTGGAAATCCATATGTTCTAGATAAAGGGGTAAATATATGTGCATGTAAGCATACACACACACACACACACACACACACACACACACACATACTTAAAATTTGGAGATATATTTTTATATCTAAAAAGAGCCCCAAAAAAACCCTATTAAAAGAGCAGAAAATTTGTTTAAGTTCCTTGTAGATTCTGAATATTAGACCTTTGTCAGATGGGTATATTGCAAAAATGTTCTTCCATTCTGTAGGCTGTCTGTTCACTCTGAGGATAGTTTCTTTTGCTATGCAAATGCTCCTTAGTTTAATTAGATCCCATTTGTCAATTTTGGCTTTTGTTGCATTTGTTTTTGGTGTTTTAGTTATCAAGTCTTTGCTCCAAAGGATTATAAGTCATTCTACTATAAAGACTCATGCACATGTACGTTTATTGCAGCACTGTTTACAATAGGAAAGAATTGGAAGCAACCCAAATGCCCATCAAAGATGGAATGGATAACGAAAGTGTAACATATATACCCAATGGAATACTATTTAGCCATAAAAAAGAATGAACTCATGTCCTTTGCAGGGACATGGATGAAGCTAGGAGCCATCATTCTCAGCAAACTAACACAGGAACAGAAAACCGAACACCACATGTTCTCACTCATAAGTGGGAATTGAACAATGAGAGCACATGGACACAGGGAGGGGAACATCACACACTGGGGCCTGTCAGGAGGTTGGGGGCAAGGGGAGGAAGAGCATTAGGACAAATACCTAATGCATACAGGGCTTAAAACCTAGATGATGGGTTGATGAGTGCAGCAAACCACTATGGCACATGTATACCTATGTAACAAACCTGCACATTCTGCACATGTATCTCAGAACTTAAAGTAAAATTTAAAAAGAGCAGAAAGTGATTCCCAAATATAGTCATAAACCCTCCGTTCCCATCAGTGTCCTTGGTTTCTGAGACTAAGGCTCATCAATGTTATCCAGACACACATGCATTTAGATATTCAAAGCATGTGCTTATTGAGAACAAAAAGGTTTTTTTCACATGATACTGAGTGATGAGGTGAAGATTAACTGAAAGTAGCATTTGGGTAGAATATTTAAGAACATTCTGTTTTACAATAGGTATTGATTTCAGTATCACCTGTATGAATATAACTTTTTAATTTAAAATATGGGGAAAAAATGCTTCTATCCTTTCAGTTTGGTTGCTTTATCCCATGAGTGGTTTCCTACTGAGGAAAGCAGAAGGCCTTAATTTACTCAGCAAATAGTCATCGGATGCCTCACCTAGTACTAAGGATCCTATTCATGGCACTCTCTTAAGGAAGCTTTGGGAGCTACTTCATTTCTGATTTACAAAAATACCAAACCTCAATTTCGGAGTAAATTTTTATGTGTGTGAGTGTGTGTGTGTGTGTGTATATATATATACACACATATATATACATATATATACTTGCTATAGGTCATTCAACTTTTCCACCAATTTGAAGAAAACAACCTTGGAGGAGAGAATATTTACCTTCTCACTCTGCAGTTGGACAGTGTCTAGAATTGTACTGTGCATACAGAAAGTGCTCTGTAAAAGTCCGCATTTCTGAGAAACAAGTTCAACAGCTGATGCCTGTGACTGTTCCTGTCTCCTCCTTTTCTTGTCTAGAGATAGGAGTGACTGGTAATAATTCCAACTTCATTAGGCGATACTCACCTCTGGCCCAGCCTGTCATCTCTCCAACGGAACACATCATCCCTAATCAACTCAAACCAATTACTGTGTGACTTTGGGTAATTAACCTCCCTGTGTCTCAGTCTCAACTTCTGTAAAGTGCAGGACTTGCAAATATTACTGCTAAGGTCCTTCCATACTTAAAACACCTATGGTCTAAAAATACATCACCTTGTGGAGCAAGCTCCCTTCTTCACAAATCAAGATTCAAATGCAACCTGGGGCCCCACGGAAGGCCCCTTCTGGTTCTGTTCCTACTGTGCTGGCTATGCCATCTAATCTGACCAACACAGCCTCATTCTGGGCCTGACCACTAAGTGTGTCCTCCTGCCTCTTCTTTTTCATTCTGCACTCAAGTCTTTGATGAGTTCAAGTCCATGGATTTAGATGTTGTCTCTATAAAATAATGATTTCAAACTTTCTATCTCTAGCCCCAGCCTCTCCCTTGAACTCCAGATGTGTATATAACTGTCCATTCAACATCTCCTCTTGGATGTTCTTTGGACATCTAAAACTTAAGGCAGAAACAGCTCTTGATATCCGCTTTCATATGTACCGCAAAAACTTGATACTCTTATGTATCGAGATCTTTTCCAAAGACACAGCCCCAGAGCATCCCCGCAATCTATCTGTTTCACATCCTCCACTGCCACTGCCTTTGATGCAAGCCACTGTCATTTCTCACATGATCCAAGGAGGATCTCACACCCTCCTGACTCTCTCCTGCTTCCTCTCTTTCTTCCCCGGAGCCTATGACCCACCTAGCAGCCTTTTAGAACCAAGCGGATCATGTAACTTACATGATTAAAATATTCTAAGGATAAACGCTTGAAGGGATAGATGCCCAAGTCACTCTGATTTGATCATTATATATTGATGCCTGTATCAAAACATCACATGTACCCTATAACTATATAAAACTATTATGTGACCATAATAATTAAAAAATTCAAAAAACTATTCCAAGGTTTTCTGATCACTATTAAAATCTAGGTGTTTACATATGGCCTACAAGGCCTGAAGGGATGTGGCCCCTGGAAATCTCTCAAGGATCTGTCACTCCCTCACTGGCCTCTTGGTCACTGTTTACAACACTCTGTCCTGGCTGCCAGCGATGCCCCTCCCTCAAATGCTCTAATTCTCTCCTTCACTGCATTCAGGTCCCTGCTAGAGAACCATTTCTTTGTTCCAAGCTATATATTATAGTGATATGATTTGGCTCTGTGTCCCCACCCAAATCTCATCTCGTGGCTCCCATAATTCCCACATGATGTGGGAGGGGGACTGCCTGGAAGATGACTGAATCATGGGGAGGGGCAGGTCTTTTCTCATGCTGTTCTCATGATAGTGAATAGATCTCACAAAATCTGCTAGTTTTGAAAACTGGAGTTTCCCTGCACAAGCTCTCTTTGCCTGCCACCATCCATGTAAAATGTGACTTGCTCCTCCCTTGCCTTCTCCATGATTGTGAGGCCTCCCCAGCCACATGGAACTGTAAGTCCAATAGACCTCTTTCTTTTCTAAATTTCCCAGTCTAGGGTATGTCCTTATCAGCAGTGTGAAAACGGACTCATACAGATAGTACATGCTCCTATATTTTCTCTATTCCTCTGCCTTGCCTTATTTTTTACAGCGCATATTGTTCCTGGCACAATTATATATATTTTAGTATGTATTTGCTATCTCCTCCATGTACTGGTGGTAAGCCTTCATAAGAGTAGGGAATAGATTTGCTTTGTTTACAATATAGATACCAAGTACTTACAACAGTGCCAGACCCATAGTAGGTATCTAATAAATATGTGTTAGACAATGACTCACAGCCTTGATTCATGAGTTCTAGCTGCTGGGCAGATCTAACCTGTGCTGCTGAGGTGATCCCATGAGAGAGCTCAGTTTAAAAGGATTCCCTAACGTCACACAGGATAAGGATATTAACAACATGTGCCCATTATGTTGCTGATAATAAACTGAGCTTTTTTTTTTTCTGGCTCTTTTGAAGATGTTTTCTTTTACATGAACTACTATGAAAGAACAAAATTAAATAACAAATAGAAATGTTTAATATATTTTGACGTTTTCGCATGATACTATTTATTAATGCTGTCACCCAGGCTGGAGTGCAGTGGCATAGCCACCACTCACCTTAAAAGCCTGGTATGCTTCCTAATTCTCTTGATTAGTTTGTATTGACAAATCCAACTTGAAATGGTTAGAGAGAGTCTGCCAGGTCATCATCAGTCTATTCCTCCTCATGTCTGGATTTCTTTGAGACCTCATTGTCATCTTTGCAATCTTTCCTCTTCCTCGAAATTATGTTGCACTTAATGAAATTATGTTAAGCGCTAGCTCAACAGAATGACATTGCTCCAACTTCAGTTTCAGAAGTTCGGATTCTTCAGATCTGGGTGGTACATACTTTTTTACTCAATTTCTCATACTTGTCATTACATCTAGTAACTGTGACAAGCAACTTCTGTTCTCTCTCAACATCAGACTGTCCGATAAAAATAACTTTCTGTAGTAATTCCAGCCCTGAAGGCACTAGATAAAATGTCAGGCAGGGCAATTTGGGAAGATGTGTATAAATGGTAAGCAGCTGTCAATGTGATTCTATTAAGTAGTTCATCAACTGTGTTCCTCAAAATGTCTGCATTCTCCAGCATTGCATAGTAAGTCTTTAAATCAGTGAGGAAGCACTCCAGTGGTCAATAAGGATAGTGGACAGTCAGATGGAAATTTAAGTTGCTGCAAAAAAATAGTCCATATTCCAAACTCTTTTCAAGGGTCTCCTCCTGTCCCGGAGAACTCTCCCAAAGGTTTCCAACAAACTAGGGACTAGATACATTCAGTTTATCTACTTTGCAGGCCAAAAATGTACACGTGAGCATTATTACCTGGGAGTGATAGTTATTATTTATTTACCTTACTTAATCCTCAAGAAAAAGCTACCTCAGATTCTCCTTTTGAGGTAAGAAACCAGAAGTATGGGCTTCACAGTTAAGAAGTAAGTGATGGGCCAGGGGCAGTGGCATGCCTGTAATCCCAGCACTTTGGGAGGCCAAGGCAGGTGAATCGCCTGACCAACATGGAGAAACCCCATCTCTACTAAAAATACAAAATTAGCCTGGTGTGGTGGCACATGCCTATAATCCCAGCTACTCGGGAAGGTGAGGCAGGAGAATCACTTGAACCTGGGAGGCAGATGTTGCCATGAGCCAACATGGAACTATTGCACTTCAGCCTGGGCAACAAGAGCAAAACTCCATCTCAAAAATAAATAAATAAATAAATTTTAAAAATAAGGTACGTGATGAAGGACAGACTATGGCCTTTCTTGCTTTTTCTTGTTTTTTTGTTTTTGTTTAGAGATGAGTCTAACTATGTTGTCCCGGCTGGACTGGAACTCCTGGGCCCAAGCGCGATCCTCTTGCTTATGCCTCCCAAGTAGCTGGGTCTGTAGGCATGTGCCACCACTGTACTAGGCTTCTTCTTGCTTTCTTTTCTCAATTCACTTTTTTTTTTTTTTTTTTTTTTTTGAGATGGAGTCTTGCTTGTCCCCCAGGCTGAAGTGCAGTGGCGCGACCTCGGCTCACTGCAACCTCCACCTCCTGAGTTCAAGTGATTCTCCTGCCTCAGACTTCCAAGTAGCTGAGACTACAGGCATCCACCACCACACTTGACTGATTTTCATATTTTTGTTTTTGGTTTTGGTTTTGGTTTTGAGATGGAGTCTCACTCTGTATCCCAGGCTGGAGTGCAGTGGTGCCACCTCGGCTCACTGCAACTTCCGCCTTCCTGGTCCCGGTTCAAGCAATTCTCCTACCTCAGCCTCCCAAGTAGCTGGGATTACAGGCACGAGCCACAGTGCCCAGCTAATTTTTATATTTTTTAGTAGAGACGGGGTTTCACCATCTTGGCCAGTCTGGTCTTGAACTCCTGACCTCATGATCTGCCCACCTCGGCCTCCCAAAGTGCTGGGATTACAGGCGTGAGCCACCACACCCAGCCTGATTTTTGTATTTTTAATAGAGACAGGGTTTCACCATGATGGCCAGGCTGGTCTCGAACTCCTGACCTTAGGTGATCCACCCACCTCCCTGCCCAGCCTATCAACTCACTTTTAATAAAAATCCGAGTGCAGATAGGTATTTCTCTGTCATTAAAAAAATGGCAGTCACTAATACACGATGATGCTTCAAAGTAGGGGTGCCACGGGGAGCCAGGAGGACTATGGCAAGTTGGAGTGCATGTGCAAATCCTAAAGGGGAAGCTCCCACCATTGTCCCTAGACAGTCACTGCCATGAAGTAAGACAGGCCAAGAGTAGCCAAATCTTCCACTTCCTCAAGAAAAACTAGAAATTCATATTTTTCTATGAAATCTCCCAAGGTTTTACATGTTAGCTAAACACGGTGAAGCACTAGAGACCATACAAGGCATATGTGCCGGCCAGGAGGCAGAGGCATGTCAGCCCACAGACACCCAAGTTGTAAATCCAGGCCAGAGTCCTGCGCTGGGTATTACAGTTGAGAGCTGAGACGTGGAGAAGGGAAGAGGGAGAGAGGGTGACATGAGAGACAACTCAGGGATACATCATAAGGAAGGAAGGAAAAGCAAACCCAAGACAATGCCATCGCCATATGAGATCATCACCCCACAGGCTCTCATAGGAGAGAGAATTACTCCCATCCGGGGCAGCCAATGCAGGAGTCATAGAACAAGTGGGATTTCAGCAGACCCTGAAAGAGGCAACGTGCTTGAATGACTAGAAAGGTCCTTCAGCGTTTCAAGATTCAGATGAAACAATGAACGTGTAATGTTCTGAAATGCATGAGACACTCCACACATTTAAAGAAATATTTCCTATTTACAAACTAGAACTGGCATCATATATGAAGTTTATATAAAGTCTAATTCTTGCACAGAAGGGTTTGTCACCATCTTAATAAGAAAACATGTATTTTTAGGTTCTTGACTCTATGTTTTAGGACTAGAGTGCTAAGCTATACAAGTTCTATTTTTAAATAAAATGGTTGCATGTTTATATTTCATAGCTGGGAATGCAACTGACTGTATTTGTCTTATTCCATCCTTTCTTCCTCTGTATTTATTTATAGTTTCCTTTCTGAAAAAATATCAGTTGATTCTTATGTTGTTAGTTCCATAAAGGCAGTTTTGAAAATTCAGTGTGCTCATGTATTTTAAAGTGACTTTCAATAATTAGGGACTGATTCAGAATGTCTAGTAGTGACAGTTTCCCTTTGGCTTTCGTTAACCTTTCTGTCCTCAGTCTGGCAGCTGAAGGTTTTTGGTTTGTGGCTTTTAAAGTGGTGTTAAGGGACATATTTCTGCCTGAGAACAGAGCTGTCCACCCACACGTAGCCCAACTACACTATGCTCTTGCGATTATAAATTAAATAATATTTTAATTTTAAAATATTTAAATTTAATATTTACATTCCATATTGGGTGATACATTTTAAAGACAGCAATTTTCTGATGAATGTTTTTAATTTTAAGCACTCTCATATAAGGAATAATAAAAATGACATTTTAGACTGTTCTGAATTTAGGAGCATAAATAGAGAAATTCAAGGCCTAGTTTTCAAGAATAGATGGTAACAGAATAAACAAAATTAAACCTGTCATTATGTAAAATTTTTATTCACCCTGTGTATTATATTTTAATATGCAATTTTGTGGAGTTTGTAGGAAGTTTAATTTTTTGTTTGGAGTAAAAGATAATGTTATACAGAATAGGTGATAAATTAGGTTATCATAGTTATGTGTATGACCCTTAAAAGGTGAGCACAATAAATATACCTCAAAGACACAGCCATTAACCTTAAAGTAAATTGCAGATTTGACCTGTGGGAAAAGAAGTACAAGCGAGGTGTAGAGGTTTTTATTAATACTCCCACTATTTGGTTATAGGTGTTAGAATATTTGAACATAATGTTTATAGGTTAGCTCAATAGAGTCTCCTGGAAATCTTTATTTCATTGGTTTTCCAACTGGACTTCTGCCTTGCCTTTCTGAATTCTTTTCTTATTGTCTTGCTAATAGCACCTAGAAGAATTTCTCTTGGCTTTTTTTTTTTGAGACAGAGTCTCGCTCTGTCGCCAGGCTGGAGTGCAGTGACGTGATCCTGGCTCACTGCAATCTCAGCTCGCTGCAATCTCTGCCTTCCGGGTTCGAGCAATTCTCCTACCTCAGCCCCCCAAGTAGCTAGGATTACAGGCACCTGCCACCACACTCAGCTAATTTTTGTATTTTTAGTAGAGACTGGGTTTCACCATGTTGGCCAGGATGGTCTTGACCTCCTGACCTCATGATCCACCTGCCTCGGCCTCCCAAAGTGCTGGAATTACAGGCGTGACCCACTGTGCCCAGCCTCTCTCAACTATTTTAACAAGCCTTCAGCTGTCTGTTTTCCCTACACACCTTATCAGTTCCCACCTCTGTATCTTCAGTCCTGTCATTAAGACCATAAACAATGGAGTGAGTCAGACAGGAATTTAAAGTCCAGTCCTGCTATTATTTAGCCCTGTGTCTTTGTGCAAATTATTTAATCTCTGTGAATTTGAATATCTTTATTCGCAAAATAAACACCATCTATGGTATCCTGGGGACTAAATCAGGTGGGTCTATTCCCCACATCTTGACCACAGAATGTGTATTACCATGAATAAAGGCTTGTACTGAAATGGGATGATTAGAGAATCCTCACTACTCAGTTCATCCAGCTCACCTTGGGCAAATCATCAGAATTCCCTAGGTCCAGCCGCCTCACCCACCAACTCAGAGGGGCAAACATGGTGACTCAGCCCAGCTGCCGTTATTCCGGATCCACATGCGCATTGCCTCAGCACAGCTGGGGAGAATTTCCCCACCCACATCATACTATATTTGTTCATACATCATCTAGTAATGATTTCTTAGATTTTAGAAAACAATATGATGCAGTGAACATGAGATGCCTTCCAATCCTTTTATACCTACACACTAGGTGTTCGAGGGCAAAGGAAACAGCAGGTACTTGATAAAAGCTGATTACATACTCTCCCCAATACAATGTATAGCATTAACCTAAGCAATAGCAAATCACTACAAGCAGCACATCTTCTAGACTTAATTTCTTTGGGTCTGTGACTGAATTTTGATATTCTTTGTACGACAAAACAGTCTTTTATGTCAATATATCCACTGAAATTTTATAGAATTTAAAAAATTTATTTTTAGGTTATATGTTGGTTTTTTAAACAAATGTATACAAAAGAATATCAAAAAGTCTCATTGTTATACTATTCATGTTACTCTTGCTATTTTTATAAGGAAAATGAAACATATGCAAATATAGACACCGTGTTTAACATATAGTGGTGACACCTTCCTGTCCTCGGTTATTCTAAGTTGTTCGTTTTATCTGTTTTATGTTTTAGTCCAGAATATATCTGTTAATATATACAGCAGCCTATGTGCACACACATTGTTTTCTTATTATATCTTATAACATATACATAAGGGCTCTATACTTCGCTTTTTACTATTTATAAAATATATATACATATTTACATATATATGTGTGTATATATATGTGTGTGTGTATATACACGTGTGTGTGTATATACACGTGTGTGTGTATATGTGTGTGTGTGTGTGTGTGTGTGTGTGTATTTTAGAAAGGAGTCTCACATCTCACTATGTTGTCTAGGCTAGTCTGGAACTTCCAGGCTCAAGTAATCCATCTACCTCATCCTCCCAAAGTGCTGAGATTGCAAGTGTGAGCCACTGTGCCTGGCCTCACTTTATAATCTCAATACTGCTCCTTGGAAATATTTTTTATAAGCTATGAAAACCACATGACCTTAAAAATGTGACTCCATAGTATTCCATACTGTGGCTATCTCATAATTTATATTCTAGCTCCCTTTTAATAATTTTGTTAGTTGTTTCCAATTGTTTGCTATTACCAATGCTGCTGCAATGCACATCCCTTTACTTTACATCTTGGCAGACTTCTCTGAGTATTATCCCAACTCTGTGCTTAGAATTAAAAGGTATGTAAATTTATTTGTGGCTTATTTTGTTTAAAAACTTTATAATCATTTTTCATATTTAACCCTCTCAAAATCACTGCCCATTTTGCAGATGAGAAAAAAATGGGCAATCTGGTCAGAACACATGATCAGTTAACATGTAGAGATGCAATTAGCGCTGAAACCTTACTGCATTCTTCATCTCTTTTCTATCACTTCAAGCTGCATTTCCAGTGAATTCCAAAGGAAAGGTCATTTGGAAAATTGGGCGTCTTCAATAAATGGATTAGGGTGGTGGTTGATAAACCTTTGAAGAGCCGCATGGAAAGAGATGCAAAGAAAGACACGCTGTGTTGTTTTTTTCTCCCACAGACCTTTTTGGAGTTACAATAAAGCCAAGCTTTTCTCTGTCCTTGTTTACCAGGTTCTATAAAAGAGAAGAAAGAGAAAGATATTCCTGTTGATGAAAATGATGACAGATAAAATGTGTTTGAAGGCTATAAAAGCTCCTTACATCTGGAGCAGCTGGCAGCCTGGGATTGGACTCTAAGGGGAGCTCATAGATATCTAATTTGAGCAATGGTTAAAAGTAAACTTGGGAACAGCTGATTCAGTGCAGTTATCTCTGGCTCTGGGAAGTTTTTGTGATGTTCAGAGGCAGGAACATAAAAATCCACATGACACATATTTGCTGAGTCTAATATCCTTATGAAAATGAACAGGGATGATTTACAGGAATATATTAGACACAGATGTTCTTATATAAACCAGGATATAACATGATATAGAAGGTAATGAGCCATTAAAATGGGCAGAAAATACTTGCTAATGTTTCAATAATTACACATATTAAAATACACAAATAACATACAAATATCAGTGGCGTAGAAATCAGTTAGATTAGATAAATTGTTAGTCATTCAGCAAATAATTATGGCCTACCACAAATAAGGCATCTTGCTACAATTCACAAGACACAGAATCTCTGTACCTCAAGTGTATTTCAGGATCACACACCGAGGATACTGTCTCTAAAATGAAGAAACATAGTACTGTAATAAAAGCAGAGACGGGGTGGACCAGACCACAAACCGTTTAAGCTCTTGTGATTTTAAGCACTAGTGGTGATTTTTCAGCTCAAATTCCACATTGGAGCTTTCAGGAATGAGGAAGAGGAAAAGGCAAGGGAAAAGTGACACTTAGTTGGATAAACTTACATGACAGGATTCTGATCGGATGGGTCTCCAAGCTTCATTAGGAATCTTCATTCCAAGCTCTCATACATGTTGCCCTCGTGATGCTTAACCTTTAGAGAATATGATAAGCATACACAACTTTCTCTAATATGAAGTGGTTTGTGATACATGTGATGTGAGTCAATAAAAAAAGTACAGCTAGAAATGGTAGCAGTGGGGATGGAAAGAATGAAATGACTGAACAATTGTTGCTTAGGAAGAAGCAACATGAGGGTTTTTTAAGATTGTTGCAGGCGGTCTGGTGTGGTGACTCATGCCTGTAATCCCAATACTTTCAGAGTCCCAGACAAGTGAATCATCTGAGGTCATGAGTTCAAGACCAGCCTGGCCAACACAGTGAAATCCCAGCTCTACTAAAAATACAAATTATCCTGTAATCCCAGCTACTCTGGAGGCTGAGGCAGGAGAATCGTTTGAGCCCGGGAGGTGAAGATTGCAGAGAGCTGAGATCATGCCACTGCACTCCTGGGCTATAGAGCAAGACTCTGTCTCAAAAAATATATATATTACTGCGGGAGATGAAAGAAAAGTAAGAGGTGCAGCTCAGGATTTTGAATCTCTACCTGAGAGATAAGAAGAATAGTGGCACTGTTGGGGAAGATGCAAGGAAACGTGAGTTTGGAGTAGAGTTACAGCATGCTGAAGTCAATGAGCTGCTGGGGCTTCTGTGTAGAAATACCCAGCAGACCTTTGGAAATGCATAAATGAAGTTCTAAACAGTAACAGCACAGGAGTCACATGTTTGATTTTAATTTGCTTGGAAAGGATACTTGAATACACGGGTGAGGGTGGAAATACATGCAAAATAACACAGAAAGGATAAGAAAACAGACCAGAATGAGCTGTCCATCTCACTGAAGCAAGAGCTGATGCAGGAATGAAAGAGTGATAAGGTTAATGAGCCATGTGCACTAACACAGAAGCCAAGACAGGAGGGAGATGTGAGAACTGGATGATTTGAGGTAGAAAATATACCTTGCAAACAAAGGAAGTCAGGGACTGAGAAAGGGCCATTGATTTTTGTCCATAGGATGTGATTGATGATATTCACACTTGAGCTTAGCCAGGAGGCCAAGACGCAGTGTAATTGGTGATGTCGAATGGAGAAGATGGTGGTGGAGCAAAAGCCAAATAGCATCTTAGCCTTGTCTATTGCAATCACCTCTCAACTGGGCTTTCTACTTCTAACCTTCTTTCTTCAACCATCCTTCTTTCTACGCAAAGTTATCTTTCTAAAGTCCACATGTAGTGGTATCACTCCTTTGGCTAAAATGGTTTGATGGCTCCCATTGCCTTAAAGACTTCAAAGTTCCCCCAATTTAGGTCACTCTCAACTGACACGCTTTGCTACAATCACTTCTACATTATTTGCCCTTCTTTAGCGGGTTCTAATTTTTAATATCTTTTACCTTTGCTAATGCTGGCCCTTCAAAATAAAATACCTTCTAATTTCCACCAATGGCCTCACAACCTATCTCAGTAATCTCTTCCTGTGCGAGGCCACCCCTAATCCTCCAGGCTAAATGAATGCCTCCTTTCCATGCTTCCATAGAACTTTTCAGTAGTTGCTGATGGATTATTATATCATGTTCACTAGATAACGATTTGTTTATACATCGTGTCTCTCCTAATGTGGCACAAAACCTGTGACAGTATTATATGCATTCTTATAGCCCCAGTACCCAGCATTGTCCACATATGTTGTTTATCATTGCTTTCAAATGAATGAATGCATAAAATAGCTGCTAAAATATAAGCTGTTTGGGAATGGAGAGAGAGCTGAGTGTGTTTGAAGGCAGAACAGAAGGAATAAGTCAAGGGAAAAGATGGCTGACACTGAGAGAGGGAAAGGAGGAGTTAATTAATGGAGCTACATCCCGAAGAAGACAGGATGAATGATATAAGTAACAAAGATGCTGAAGTAAGTCTTGGAAAGAAAAAGAGACAAAGTTTCGCCCATCACGGTGGCTCACGCCTGTAATCCCAGCACTTTGGGAGGCCAAGGCAGGAAGATCAAGAGGTCAACAGATCGAGACTCTCCTGGCCAACATGGTGAAACCCCATTTCTACTAAAAATACAAAAATTAGCCAGATGCGGTGGCAGGCACCTGTAATCCCAGCTGCACAGGAGGCTGAGGCAGGAGAATCGCGTGAACCCGGGAGGCAGAGGCTGCAGTGAGCCAAGATTTGCACCACTGCGCTTCAGCCTGGCAACAGAGCAAGACTCTGTCTTAAAAAAAAAAAAAGGAAAAAGAGATCAGAATTTTCTACTGAACCAGGAGACTGTGGACAGGAGACCATAAGTGAATTGATCATTGAGCCTCTTTGATGTCCCAGGTACTGGGATAGGTTCTTTATGTATCGTTGCTCATTATTTAGCATTACAAGCTTTGGAAACTGTCCATTCCACTTACAGATGATCAGGCCAAATCAAAGGGTTTTAGGATTTGGTTGTAGTCACAGAAGTTTGAACCCTAGGCTGTTTTCTCCCTGTCTCCTGCTTTTCCCATGAAATAAAAATTGTCAGTGGTTGGAGGCCACAGTAGGAGATCAGGAAGACGAGGCATTTTCAACTGTTAGGGGCAAAATTAAAATGACTTAGAGTGAGTCTGGGCTGGATTAATAGATAAGTGAAGCCAGAATGCTGCTGACATTCATACAGGCATATTTTATCCTGCTGCTTTACCAATTTGGGCTAAGAAAGAAAAGGCCACTGTTATTTTAGAGTTTGCAATAATCTTCTGAATGTTTCCAGCACTTTCCCTTGGATTCAGGAAGACGATATTAGATACTTTATTTCACAAATACCCATGAGGCACATCTGCTACGTGCTTGGTATGAGGAATTTCCTATGAGATATCAAAGAAGAATCAGACATAGTCCTTAAGGAAAAGATATTTTAATGGAGCTTTGATAGAAAGAAAATCACTCTTCTGTGAAGAGAATATTACACATGCTGTAAAAGTGATTCAAAGAAAAAGATGAGACAATAATTGATCTGAATCTAATGATATATGTGGAACAGATTATATTAAACCAAGAAGGCAGAATAGGCATTCAATCAGAAAGAAATAAAAGAAAGGAGAGAGGAGGAGCAGAGAGGGTAGAAGCAGGGAGGAGAGGAGAGGGGAGTACGGGAGGGGAAGGGAGGGGAGGGGAGGGGAGAGAAGTTTGACTGTGAGGGACAAGAAAGTGATTCAGGGAGCCAGGGGTAGTCCAGTGTGTATCATTGGAAAAGCCTAAGATTAAACACCACGACTAGCATGTACAATTTTGAGTTACAGGATAAGATATTATTAAGATTTGTACCCAGCAGGCATTAGGGAGCCACTGAGGCTTGAAGAAAACTCCGATACAGGCAGTGTGATTTTACAGATATGGGTCAAGTTTATTCTTCAAATAAAATCCTTCTGTGGCTTCTCATTGCTGTTAGAATAAAGTCTAAAATCCATGTCAGGCCCGTTCAAGTCATACACCACCTGATTTCAACCGAGCAGAGTTTTAACTCATGACGGTGCTCCCAGCCCTCCCACCCCAGGAGTTTAACATATTCTGTTCCCCATAAAAGACTCTCTCCGCTTCTTCCGTTGGAAAGTGTCCCCACTTTCTCTCAAATCTCATCACATACATCACTTTTGCAGGAAGAGATTCTCCTCTGAAATTCTAGGCTAGGTTAGTTCCCCTAGTTATACCTTCAAGGCAAACGGTCCTTTGCAACATCAAACTAGAGCTATAATCCTGTAGGTATTCAGATCATTACTTGTTTAATGTCCATCTGCCAAATTAAACTGTAAATTCCATGAAAGCAGGAACTATGTAAAACCAGCTAATAAACATTATCTCCATGTCTGACACAGAAGAGTAATACATAAATCGGCTCAAACCTATGAATGATTGAAGATGACTTATTTGATGTAAGGCCCTGAGATGAAAAGGCGAGGAAGCTGTTGAGACACCTAGAAAAAGGGATGTTGAAAGTATGACACAAATAGAAATGGAAAGGTGTGTTTGAGATGTATTTTAAGAGTAGAAGCATCAGGACTTGGAATTTATTGAATGGATAATGTCTAAGTAACTTGAGAAGCCTGATTCAAAAAATATTTAACAAGTTCCATTGGTTTTCTATCTTTCCTGATTTTACAGAAATCCTTTCTCAGGTCTATTACCATATCTCTCAATGTTGCCATTCCGTTTATCATATGCATTCTTTATAGAACAATCTATATTTATTGAGCACCTACTATGTGCCTGGCACTCTTATGGGTGCTTGTAACACATCAGCAAACAAAGCAAGCAAAGATCCCTACATTTTTGGCAAAAAGATACAGAACATAAAGAGTAAATTGTAGATATAAGCATATCATGGTGTGCATTCAAAGGTATAGGAAAAGGAAAAGTAGAACAGTATAAAAGGGATCGATAGAAACAGCCCAGTGGCACTACCCTAGTTGTCTATAGCACATAACATGTATTAATTTTAAAAGCAGCTCTCTTTTTTCGTTTGTTTTACTTTTAATGAAACCCAGAAACTTTCCAAGTAGGCATTCAATGAAATGTAATTGCTCTTTTTCTTATCTGTTTCGTGGAGATAAAATCCTCAAGGGCAGAGAAGGAGCAAGCTATCACAGAAGTGGGAAGAAAGCTTCCTGGTTGGAGCTGGGAGGAAAAGTTCTGTAGCAGCGCTCTATCCACCAGTTCAGGAGCTCTTAGCTCCTCTCTCCACTCAGTGCTCAGCATCTCAGCATAGTTCCTTTTTTTTTTTTTTTTGAGACAGAGTCTTGCTCTGTCTCTCAGGCTGGAGTACAACGGTGTGATCTGAGCTCACTGCAACCTCCGCCTCATGGATTCAAGTGATTCTTATGCCTTAGCCTCCTGGGCAGTTGGGACTGCAGGTGCCCATCATGACACCCAGCTAATTTTTGTATTTTTAATAGAGATGGGGTTTCACCATGTTGGTTAGGCTGGTCTCAAACTCCTGACCTCAAATGATCCACCCACCCTGGCCTCCCAACGTGGTGGGATTACAGGTGTAAGCCACCGTGCCTGGCCTGTTCTTCAGACTTCTAACCAACTCTTTAATTTTGTTGTTATACCTGAAAATATTTTCTTAGGCTACTTTTCTATTTCTCACTTTTCATCAGTTTCTTCTCTCTAAAATCTTCTATGGCCTCAGTGACCTACAGGAAAGCACAGGACAATGCATTTTATTTCTGAGTGCAAGTTTTTTCAGATAACTAGTTTGCTACATTTAATTTTTCATTCATAAATTATAATTTTTCATGGCTTTCTGAATAGTATTAATAAAATTTGCAAATTCATTCTAACAGCGAATAACATAATAAAACGTAATAAATATTTAATAGCTTTTCCTCAACTTTTAGAAAACATTTGGAACAATTCAAACTGTTAAGATACTGTTTACTTAGAAACCGACTTTCTCAAAACAGAAGGTAAATATATTTTTTTAATTGCTCATAACCCAAATGTTAAGAAAAGATAAATTAACTTCTTCATTTTATTAGTCTGCAGGAAGACTATTTTTTAAATGAAAGAACAGTTTGTTAAATAGATTTCAATTATTTAAATCAATAAAAAGCTTAACTACAACCAGTTTAAAAGTCAAATATTCAATTATTATTTTCATTTATTCCCAATAATGGAGTTATTTTGTTGTATTAAATTAAATGTACTGAATATTTTGGCTTTGGGCAGACATGATTTTAATGTGTTTACAGGTTTTCAATTAATACATCAATAATTTCCATAAAATTCTAGATGCTTGACTTCTCCTTAAAAAAAAAAAAGAAATTTAATACTCCTCATTTTTTCCTATCTGTCTGCTTCATTCACGTATATATTCTTATTCCCCTCTGTCCCTGAATATATATAAATTGACGATCCCAATTTATTGATCAGAGAAAAAGTATCAGAAATGGACCCTATTCCTCAAAAGGCTTGCAATGTAGTAAGAGTGACAAAAAATAAATAATAGTTTCAAAAAATAACTAAATATAAAAAGACAACTTTAATAGGATATGAACTTAGTTTCTTCTGCATACATTGAATTTTCAGATGAGATACTACCCCCATGCCCCAAAACAAAACAAAACCTGGGTCCAAAGCCACAGGTGCCAAACCACCTCAAAGGTATGAAAAAGACTTTGAAGACTGATCCAACCCGAGAGGATAAGAATTCCTTGGGAAACAGTTGCGGAGTTGTGGTACCATGATGCCGGGCAGGGGAGTGTTTCCCTGTAAACTTAATCCAGTGGAGGAGGACTTAAGGACAGCCACCCAAAATGTTTAGTGTGTCTGGTGTCTGAGGAATCCAGAGACTGTTTTCAGCACCAACTTGGAGGCCAACCAGAACAGAAGGAGCTGAGCTAAGGGTGAGCTACATAGTCATCACCAGGTGATGTCTTCCCAGCAGAATCAAGGCAGCTGTGTGTGTGTGTGTGTGTGTGTGTGTGTGTGTGTGTGGTGTGTGTGTTGGGAAGAAAAGAATTAGAGAGATATTTGAGGTTTGACACTGGAATACAACTTTTTGTTTTGTTTTTTGAGACTGAGTCTCACCCTGTTGCCCAGGCTGGAATGCAATGGCATGATCTCAGCTCACCGCAACCTCCGCCTCCCAGGTTCAAATGATTCTCCCCGCCTCAGCCTCCTGACTACTGGGATTACAGGTATCTGCCACCACAACCAGCTAATTTCTGTATTTTTAGTAGAGACGGGGTTTCACCATGTCGGCCAGGCTGATCTCGAACTCCTGATCTCGTAATTCACCCGCCTCAGCCTCCCAAACTACTGGGATTACAGGCGTGAGCCACTGCTTCTGTCCTGAATTCAGCTTTTTAAAGCCAAACCTGAGGAGCCTTTAACTTTTTACCTGAAGTTAATCTTTAAAAGTATGAGATTACTTGAGATTTTTACCCCAAGGCTTGAAACTACAGTTTGTTGAAAGTAGGTTGAAAGGTGGCAGGAGAAGGAAATGATGAGTTGTTTCCTTCAGAGGCCCTTCCTTGTCCTTTTCATTCAATCAAGTATCACGATCAGCATCAGGGACCACTAAGGTTGTTCACCATGAAATACAGAAAATTATAAACCCAAATAAAAGAGATGAGTGTGCATTGTAGAGAACAAAATTTTCATAAAAAAATGAGAAAGGGTGGGAAAAGAGTTGGAAACCAGTTACAGAAAACTTTAGAGTTTGGTCATTATAAAGTCTGGGGACACATTAAACTGTGGCCCCATTGCCTAAAAAGTTTAATGGATCATTCTGCAAAACTAATGAAAACCTGAGACTTGACCTTGAACATAGAGAATAAAAATACATCATGACTTCCAATGCTTTGCATTTTCTTTAAGAAATATGTATTTAATGGCTTATCAAAGCCAATTGTTAGCCCCCACAATTAAATATACCAAGTAAATCAAGATGTGAACCAACATATTAAACTACCATTTCAGTAAAGGCACAATTTGAAAGCAAATTTGATAAGAAATGAACTAAAGACAGGAAAAAGGAAACAGTGTGAATGGTTCAAAAGAAATGACAGACTGGAAGCATCAGTTAAAGAGCAATACAGGGAGGAAGTTTATCAAAGGGTACCTCTTCCCAGAAGCTTCTTGTTCCGTTTTAAATAATTTTTAATATATGGAGGTAAGCATGGTTCTAGGAACAGAATTTTGAACTTAAAATCAGTGGGTAAAAACTGTTGCTGTACCTAGTTGTACATCAAGCTCCTGAACATATTATTTGTACATTCATTACATGAATATACTAATTGATGCTATTTGTTGAGAAAGACAGTCCTCCCTCAGTCTCTTGGGCTCTTATATGTCTTACTGGGTTTATCAAGAATGCAAAGCCCTGACTGCTCTTTTCTGGGGCTATTTCTCAGGGTCATGTCTGCAGAGCAACCTAGAGAGTGATTTCATGTCTCTCTCTGGGACAAAGAGCTTGTTTCCTTACTGCTTGCTGTCAAAGCAATGGATTCCCCAAATTCAGTGTTACGTGGCTACATGCAAACCCACTGTGTGTATAGCATCCATCTGGCACCTCCCCCGCCCTCCCACCGCCCACATCACTCCCATGAGTGCCAAAGTCTTTGTTTCTTACCCAAGAGTCTTGTGTTTTGTGCCAGTATCCATGAAACATTAATTGGCTGGCTTGCTAGCTTATATGCAGGGTGAAATCTCAGACCTGACAATCATCACTGATATGTGTAGTCTTTATCGTGCACATGACTTTTCGTGGTTGGGTGTATCACTCAAGAGTATTCAAAATACTGTATTTGGAATGTTATGTTATGGTAGTAGTCTAACTGTTCCTCACTTATGGGAGAACTGTTCATTGTTAATGCCTGAAAGCAAATTAATTACACGTATATACCTGAATAATTCAGAATCCTTTTCTTACACTTTTCGTGTTCTTCCTTTAAATATTCATCTTTTAAATAAGCTCGATCAACAAATTCTCATCATGTGAACCTTCCAGCTCTTCCCCTTTTCACCAGTGTGTATTGGCTCTCTTTCTCCTTCAGAGACGTGTTTGAACACACAAAACACACGACTTGAATTAAAAACAGAGAGATGGTCTGTCAGGGTCTCTTCTCTATGCATACTGTAACACTGATTGCAACTTGAACATGTCAAGGAGTTACCTCACCTTATAACAATATATAAAATAACAAACAGATGTGGCAACGTAAAAATATTGCTATAATCTTATAAACGGCAGGTTGAAGTAAGATAATTATGAGGATGAATAGCCTTATTCGTGTCAAATACAATAGTATTTTCAGTAAGTGTGTGACAAAGCAACTTCTATTGCTTTGCAACCAATACTGAAGACTGGTGGAAATCTGAACTTTTTCCCAGATTCATAAAGGCATGAGAAGAGATAGTGACATAATTATAATTATATTAAGAAGCATGGTTGATTGGTTGTCAGCACACTTACATTTAACAATCCTAGGTGTTTTTACATGATAATGGCATAATGACAGTAATGAACTTAGAAGTTATTCTTAGCAAAGTATCACAGCAGAGTGCAATCGATTTCTGCAGGAGCTATAAATGCAATCTCCAACCTTATAGGTTATTGTAAATGCAAAGCACAAATTCTCATTCATAACTACTTAATTAAAGAACATTATTGGTTTACCTGTAATTGCTTTAATTTATCACAGTGTTACAATTTATAAGTAATGTGTGTTATTCTTCAGTAGTTTTATTGTAATTACACATAATTTACAATTCACATTACTGGATTTCTAATTAGCCTCTAAATATGCCTGGTTATAAAAATGAAAATACTATTTTAAGGAGAAAAGGATAATTAACAATGTATTAAATCTATTGGCTGTCAAGCATTTAACAAACAATAAAGTCAACTAATTCAGGCGATTTAGTTGATGGGTTATAAAATTTTATAAAGTTATGGAGTGCAACTTAGTCATTCCTTGAGGTGCCTTCATTAATAATGCTGTTTCAAGTTAATCTTGGTAGAACTCTGGTCCACATTATATCTGGCAAAGCAATACATTCAGCGTCTCCTTTTTTGTTTGGGTGGATGACACTGGAGAGGGGCTGGTGTAGACATCTGTCCTAATATTCCTAAATGAGCTTTCCTAATGTTTGAGTTTCCAAGTTACTCAACTCAGAAAGTTCAATTTCAATCTGTTGTTGAATCTATTGTGAATCTATCTCCCAGCAAGATCAACGCAGAAGCCGGGTGATTCCTGCATTTCCAACTAAGATAGGGAAAGATAACATGGTTAGCTTAGTAAAATCACTATTTTGAATTTTGTTGAAAGTTTGTAAACAGCCTTATTTTGGCGTGATGTAGCAATAGGCCAAAGTCAGATGACCTCACCCCTTTTACTTGAAGATGATTAATAAAAGACACACAATGAGCCATAAATGTTCTATAGAATATGCAGCCACCTATACAATGTGTTTTGAAAGGTCTTCAAAATTCAGTTATCTTTTAAATCAACCTAAAATTTCTACCATTAGAAACAATCCTTGCAGTTAGGCATTGATGTAGATTGCGACGTTTCTGTGTACTAGGACAGAATAGATCATTGAAAAAAATTGAGACTGGCATCCTTGCTTGGTAATTTTGTCTAAGACCAATCATAAAATCTCCCTGCTAAGATTTTTGTTTGTTGTTGTTTTGTTTTGTTTTGTTTTTTTAAATCCTGGTCCTTGAAGCTGTTGCACTTCCATATCTTTAATGAAAATGGAGCTTTCAGTAATTCAGAATAAAAATAACTGATTATATAGAAGCAACTCTGGTCTGCAGCTCCCAGTGAGATCAATACAGAAGCAGGTGATTTCTACGTTTCCAATTGAGGTACCTGACTCATCTCATTGGAACTGATTAGACAGTGGGTACAACCCACAGAGGGTGAGCAGAAGCAGGGCAGGGCATCACCTCACCCAGGAAGTGCAAGGGGTCGGGAAACTCCCTTTCCTAGCCAAAGGAAGCTGTGAGGGACTGTGCTGTGAGGAACTGTGAACTTTGGCCCAGATACTACACTTTTTCCATGGTCTTCACAACCCACAGACCAGGAGATTCCCTCAGGTGCCTATGCCACCAGGGCTCTGGGATTCAAGCACAAAACTGGGTAACTATTTGGGCAGACACTGAGCTTCAGGAGTTTATTTCATATCCCTGTGGCACCTAGAATGCCAGCAAGACATAGCATTCACTCCCTGGAAAGGGGACTGAAGCCAGGGAGCCAAGCATCTAGCTCAGTGGATCCCACCCCCACAGAGGCCAGCAAGCTAAGAACCACTGGCTTGAAATTCTTGCTGCCAGCACAGCAGTCTGAAGTCAACCTGGAATGCTCGAGCTTGGTGGAGGTAGGGGCATTGACCATTACTGAAGCTTGAGTAGGTGGTTTTCCCCTCACAGTGTAAAAAAAGTTACCAGGAAGTTCAGAATAGGCAAAGCCCACTGTAGCTCAGCAAAGCTGCTGTAGCCAGACTAGCTCTATGGGCAGGGCATCTCCAAAAGAAAGGCAGCAGCCCCAGTCAGGGGCTTAGAGATAATACTCACATCTCCTTGGGACAGAGCACCTGGGGAAAGGGGAAGCTGTGGGCACAGCTTCAGCAGATTAAATATTCCTGCCTGCTGACTCTAAAGAGAGCAGCAGATCTGCCTGCACAGTGCTCAAGCTCTGCTAAAGGACAGACTGCCTCCTCAAGTGGGGGTCCCTGACCCCTATACCTCCTGATTAAGAGACACCTCCCGATTAGGAGACACCTCCCAGCAGGGGTCGACAAACACCTCATACAGGAGAGCTCTGGCTGGCATCTGGCGGGTGCCTCTCTGGGACAAAGTTTCCAGTGGAAGAAGCAGGCAGCAATCTTTGCTGTTCTGCCACCTTGGCTGCTGATACCCAGGCAAATAGGGTCTGGAGTGGACCTCCAGCAAACTCTACCAGACCTGCAGCAGAGGAGCCTGATGGTTAGAAGGAAAATGAACAAACAGAAAGGAATAGCATCAATATCAACCAAAAGGACATTCACTCAAAACCCCAGATCACCAACATCAAAGACAAAAGGTAGATAAATCCACAAAGATGAGGAAAAACAAGCAAAAAAGACTGAAAATTCCAAAAACCAGAATACCCTTTTTCCTCCAAAGGATCACAATTCCTTTCCAGAAAGGGAACAAAATTGGACAAAGAATGAGTTTAACGCATTGACAGAAGTAGGCTTCAGAAGGTGAGTAACAGCAAACTCATCTGAGCTAAAGGAGTATGTTCTAACCCAATGCAGAGAAGCTAAGAGCCTTGAAAAAAGGTTAGAGGAATTGCTAACTAGAATAACCAGTTTAGAGAAGAACATAAATGACCTGATGGAGCTAAAAAATACAGCACAAGAACTTCGTGAAGCATACACAAGTATCAATAGCCAAATTGATCAAGCAGAAGAAAGGATATAAGACATTGAAGATCAACTTAATGAAATAAAGTATAGATACAAGATTAGAGAAAAAAGAATGAAAAGGAACAAACAAAGACTCCAAATTATGGGACTATGTGAAAAGACCAAACCTATGTTTGATTGGTGTACCTGAAAGTGTTGGGGAGAATGGACCCAAGTTGGAAAACGCTCTTCAGAATATTATCCAGGAGAACTTCCCCAGCCTAGCAAGAAAGGCCAACATTCAAATCCAGGAGATACAGAGAAGACCACAAAGATACTTCTCGAGAAGAGCAACCCCAAGACTCATCAGGTTCACCAAGGTTGAAATGAAGAAAAAAATACTAAGTGCAGCCAGAGAGAAAGGTCAGGGTTACCTACAAAGGGAAGCCCATCAGACTAATAGCAGATCTCTCTGAAGAAACCGTACAAGCCAGAATAGAGTGGGGGCCAATATTCAACATTCTTAAAGAAAAGAATTTTCAACCTAGAATTTCATATCCAGACGAACTAAGCTTCATAAGTGAAGGAGAAATAAAATCCTTCACAGACAAGCAAATCCTGAGACATTTTGTCACCACCAGGCCTGCCTTACAAAAGCTCCTGAAGAAAGCAATAAATATAGAAAGGAGAAACCAGTACCAGCCACTGCAAAAACATACCAAATTGTAAAGACCATCAACACTATGAAGAAACTGCATCAACTAACGGACAAAATAACAAGCTAGCATCATAATGACTGTGATGATCAAATTCACACATAACAATATTAACCTTAAATGTAAATGGGCTACATGCCCCAATTAAAAGACATAGACTGGGCTGGGTGCTTATAGATAAAACTCACATCTCCCTGGGACAAAGCACCCAGGTAGCACGCCTGTAATCCCAGCACTTTGGGAGGCCTAGACAGGAGGATCATCTGAGGTTGAGAGTTTGAGACCAGCCTGATCAACATGGAGAAACCCTGTCTCTACGAAAATACAAAAAAATTAGCCAGGCATGGCGGCACATGCCTGTAATCCCAGCTACTCGGGAGGCTGAGGCAGGAGAATCACTTGAAACTGGAAGACAGAGGTGCAGTGAGCCAAGATCAATCACACCATTGCACTCCAGCCTAAGCAAAAAGAGTGAAACTTGGTCTTAAAAAAAAAAAAAAAAAGAAAGACTGGCAAATTGGATAGAGTTAGGACCTATCAGTGTATTGTATTCAGGAGACCATCTCATGATGTACAAAGACACACATAGGCTCAAGATAAAGGAATGGAGGAATATTTACGAAGCAAATGGAAAGCAAAAAAGAAAAAAAACAAAAACAGAAAAAAACAGGGGTTGAAATCCTAGTCTCTGATAAAACAGACTTTAAACCAACAAACATCAAAAAAAACAAAGAAGGACTTTACATAATGGTAAAGGGATCAATGCAATAAGAAGAGCTAACTGTCCTAAATATAAATGCACCCAATACAGGAGCACCCAGATTCATAGTGAAAGTTCTTAGAGACCTACAAAGAGACTTAGACTCCCACACAATAACAGTGGGAAACTTTAATACCCCACTGTCAATATTAGACAGATCAACAAGACAGAAAATTAACAAGGATATTCAGGACTTGAACTCAACTCTGGACCAAGTGGACCCAATAGACATCTGCAGAACTCTCCACCCCAATCAACAGAATATATATTCTTCTCAGCACTACATTGTACTTACCCTAAAATTGATTACATAATTGGAAGTAAAACACTCCTCAGCAAATGCAAAAGAATGAAAATCATAACAAACAGTCTCTCAGACCACAGTGCAATCAAATTAGAATTTGGGATTAACAAACTCATTCAAAACCACACAACTACATGGAAACTGAACAACATACTCCTGAATGACTACTGGGTAAATAACGAAATTAAGGCAGAAATAAAAAAGTTCTTTGAAACCAATAAGAGCAAAGACACAACAGGCCAGAATCTCTGGGACACAGCTAAAGCAGTATTTAAAGGGAAATCTGTAGCACTAAATGACCACAGGAGAAAGTGGGAAAGATCTAAAATAGATACTCTAACATCACAATTAAAAGAACTAGAGAAGCAAGAGCAAACAAATTTGAAAGCAAGCAGAAGACAAGAAATAACTAAGATCAGGGCAGAACTGAAAGAGATAGAGGCACAAAAAAAACCTTCAAAAAAATCCGTGAATCCAGGAACTGGTTTCTTGAAAGGATTGACAAAATAGACTACAAGCCAGACTAATAAAGAAGAAAGGAGAGAAGAATCAAATAGACACAGTAAAAAAATGATAAAGGGGATATCACCACTGATCCTAGAGAAATACAAACTACCATCAGAGAGTACTATAAACACTTCTATGGAAATACACTAGAAAATCTAGAAGAAATGGTTAAATTTCTGGACCCATACACTCTCCCAAGACTAAACTAGGGAGAAGTTGAATCCTTGAGTAGACCAAAAACAAGTTCTGAAATTGAGGCAGTAATTAATAGCCTGCCAACCAAAGGAAAAAAAAAAAAAAAAAAAAGCCCAGGACCAGACAGATTCACAGCCAAATTCTACCAGAGGTACAAAAAGGAGCTGGTTCCATTTCTTCTGAAACTATTGCAAACAGTAGAAAACTAGGGACTCCTCCCTAACACATTTTATGAGGCCAGCATCATCCTGATACCAAAACCTACCGGACACACACACACACACACACACACACACACACACACATTTGAGTTCAATATCCCTGATAAACATCAGTGCAAAAATCATCAATAGAATACTGGCAAACCAAATCCAGCAGCACATCAAAAAGCTTATCCACCATGATCAAGTCAGCTTCATCCCTGGGATGCAAGGCTGGTTCAACATATGCAAATCAATAAACATAATCAATCCCATAAACAGAAGCAATGACAAAAACTACATGATTATCTCAATAGATGCAGAAAAGGCGTTCAATAAAATTCAACACTTCTTCACGCTAAAAACTCTCAAAAAACTAGACATTGATGGAATGTATCTCAAAATAATAAGAGCTATTTATGACAGAGATTCATAGCCAATATCATACCAAATGGGCAAAAACTGGAAGCATTCCTTTTGAAAACTGGTACAAGACAAGGATGCCCTCTCTCACCACTCCTCTTCATCATAGTATTGGAAATTCTGGCAAGGGCAATCAGGCAAGAGAAAGAAATAAAGTGTATTCAAATAGAAAGAGAGGAAGTCAAATTGTCTCTGTTTGTAGATGACATGATTAGGAGAAATACCTAATGTAGATGACTGGTTGATGGGTGCAGCAAACCACCATGGCACGTGTATAACTATGTAACAAACCTGCACATTCTGCACGTGTATCCCAGAACTGAAAGTATAATTTAAAAAGTAAGTAAATAAGAAAATGTGTGACTGCATGAACCTTTCTGAAGCCCAGTCAAACCCGAGGTTAGTTCAGTTCCTGAACTGAGCTTTAGAAAGATTAATAAATATATTGTCTTACAGCTATCAATCAGAAAAAAAAATATGGTCCTAAAATAATAAATTTTATTTAGAGTTCAAGGTATATCACCATAATGCAAATCATCTACTAAATTCATCTGCCTTGTAATTTGGTTGTCATGAATAAAATAGGTCCCATTTAAAAACAGTATTCAAATTATACTTACAAGCATGAACTGTTGACAGCACAAATCTGTTCTATGAACTTTTGTCTTCTGATATTGAAATACTTACACCCCCATCCAGCATCATATTATATTCAGAGACGTAACCAAAGAGGCTTCCAAAGACCTTAGCCATTTCAAGCAAACCAAGGGTTAATAGGTCTGTCTAGCGTCTTCCATTAGTGGGTGTCACTGTGATAAAATTAACAAAGCCCTATTCTGAAGACTTTTGGGACCAGCTTAGAAGCATTTTGTGATAATGGTGCTCATTGTAACTGGATTTGACCTGTGGTTAACTCGTATCAGCAACTAAAAATGCATGCATTTAACTACACTGCATTTCATTCTAGCCCAAACCAAGCTTTTTAGACAGCCTACAATATCACAAGAAATATTGTAGAATTGCATAGTTAGCTACATTCAGTCAGACTCAATATATCTTTTGTGTAATTTTAGGTGAGAAATGTGAAATTAAGATGTATGGGATGTCTGCATTTACTTCTCTTCCAGGCTATCTTTATTTAATATGCTTAAATCAGTTATTAGGTTATGAATGTGTCTCAATTATTCCTAGAAACAGGTTGACGAAATTGATTTTTCAACAGTAAAACTGCCCTTTCTCTGTCTATGTGTGTTTGTGTGTGTGTGCTTTTAGATCACACTTAAATATACGTAGGAATATGATGTTGGAAAATGTGCTAATCGAAGCAAAGTTTAATGGACCTCATAGAGCGTAAGGACGTGCCATACCTCAGCTGATTGCTTCTTGATTAGGACACACAACACTATCCCATTCTTCCTTTCGGGCATGGCTTCATTCTGTACAGTGCACTACATAAATGATTTTCCAGGGCTTTTTAAAAGGCGGCGCATATTAATATTTTAAACTGAAGTAATTGCTTCTTGCTCAGCAATGGGTTTCATTTATGAGTGTTTATCCTCGGCAAATGGAAAGTATGGTTAATCTAAGTTAAAAATGGGTTCTTTAAATAGCTCTAATTACATTCTGTTTATATTTGTGTGTATTAGACACTTAAGATTTAATCGGTAGCAGTTCTAACAAACCATAATGTTTATTAGCTGGTTTTAAATTATTGTTATGGATGGGAGTTGAATGAAAAAATAAGTGATTTGTCTACTATCCAACACAGTAAATAAAAGATGGACCAAGACTTAAAAAAGGATTTTTAGCATAACTTCAAATTTTAATATAACTTACCAGAAAGAGGTCATATTAGGTCAATTCTTTTTCTTTTTTCTTTATTTTTTAAACTCTAACAGTAGAAAAAAAATGTGGTGTCTAATGACGTAAAGTTTTTGTTTTCAAAAATTATTAAGATCCTAGTGTTCCAGTGCTAGAAACAAAGGGACTACATTTTATATTTTAATTCACAAATATTCAAAAGAAAAGCTGACGTGAAATAGCATGGCGATTTTTTAATGTAAAAAAATTTAAGTTAATGTGATGTTAGCTTAAGTCAGTTTATTTTGCTTAAATTCGATATTTTGATTAACCAGAAAAGAATTTGTTGGATTCTGCCTCTTCCCTTAGAAATCCATAAAAGGACTTCCTCTAATCTTTGAAGAAAACTTCTGAATTGCACATGGCTCACATACAGTGAACTAGGAAACTCACAGTCATTTTATTGGCATTTAATTTTCAATTTGTTTTATTGTAATTTTCAAGATAGGCAAAACGAAGTATAAATCAAAAGACAATTTATTAATAATAACACCTGTATCTCTATGGAACTAAAAACATTTGTGATTGTTTTCAAAAGGAATAGTATTCCCAGAAAAGAAGTTTGTAGAATTATTAGTGTCATTTTATAAAAAAGGAAGATGAGACGAATACTACAACTTCTTTACACTGTGAAAAACGTAATTACCATAGGGCGGAGGGAAGCTCATCAGTGGGGCCACGAGCTGAGTGCGTCCTGTCACTCATATTCCTATGTCCCTTGGGAAGGTCTGAGACTAGGGCCAGAGGCGGCCCTAACAGGGCTCTCCCTGAGCTTCAGAGAGGTGAGTTCCCAGAGAACCGGTCTCCGCGCGAGGGTCAGACTGGACAGGAGATGCCGTGGACCCCGCCCTTCGGGGAGGGACCTGGCGGATGCCTTCTTTGCCAGAGCTTGGAACAGACTCACGGCCAGTGAAAAACGTAATTATTTTATCTCCACCTTGAGCTCAGCTCTGTCCCAAGAGCTATGAGCCGCCATAGCCTGCTAGGCTAGCTCTTCCTTTGCAGAAACTCTCATTCCTCTTTTGTTTTCTATTTCTGTTGCTACTTTCTAAAGGATGCCTTTGCTATCTCATGCCTGAAAATAAAGCCTCGCAAATTCAGTCCTGTCTCTCTCTGCCCAGCTACAGGGCTCCACTATGGTACTTGTCTCCTTAAGCACCCACAGTCATGCCACTCTTTATTCTCAAAGCTGCCAAGAGGTGACCTCTCTCTATTGGATACAAGCCCACACACTCCCCTCTGCATGCCGGGCACTCCTGGATCGGGTGCCTTTACCAGCCCTTCCAAATTTACCTCCCAGTGGTCTGCAAAACTCCCGAATCCCCGCCAAGCCCCACATCCATCTCAGGTTTTCCCTCCTCTGCACTGGTGCCTTTCCATTTTCTTGAAGCACACTCCGTGGACATCTAGCCTTATGGAAATCTCCCCCATTCTTGAAGCCTCAGACAAACCTCACTTCTATTACAGTTGCTTTCCAGATCTGGGTTCCAAATGCATTTGTTTTATATCATTCATATGTCATGTATCCTATTTACATCATGGCATAAATATTCATATCCTCGTTCATATCCAAGCTATGTAACTCTAGCTTGGCACGTAATAGGTACTTAGTTCATACTTGTAAATAGGTATTTATTGCAGGATTAATGAATGTTGCTCAGTGCTGAGTGCTTTATTGTGCATAATTAAAAATCAGGGCTGGGTGCGGTGGCTCACACCTGTAATCCTAGCACTTTGGGAGGCTGAGGCAGGCAGATCACCTGAGGTCAGGGGTTCAAGACCAGCCTGACCAATATGATGAAACCCCGTCTCTACTAAAAATACAAAAAAAAATAGCTGGGTGTGGTGGTGTGTGCCTGTAGTCCCAGCTACTCAGGAGGCTGAGACAGGATAATTTCTTGAATCTGGGAGGCTGAGGTTGCAGTGAGCCAGGATTGCACCACTGCACTCCAGCCTGGGCGATGGAGCAGATGTGAGAGTGGCCGATAGGTAATATTTGAGTCCATTAAGTAGTTAATTGCTTTGTAGAAATTGTGAGTCATCTCTTTTGCCTACCCTTCACACTCTTTCAATAACCATTTCTTTCTATTCATCATTTCCTGATTTTGTCCTTTTTTGGTGCCAGCTATCTGGGGGTGAACAAGACAGTCTTTGTCACCATGAGTAATAGTCTTAGAGAATAGCAGGGAAGACAAATACAAACAATGATGGCAGTGAAATGTGTTGAGTGTTATGGCTGGGATTGACAGGAAATTATGGAAACGAAGAGCAGGGGACCTATCTAGCTTAATCTGGGGGACAGGAAAGACCTCCCTGAAGAATTGAGCTTTAAACCAAGACCCAAGGAAAGACCAGGACTAAATCAAGCAGAAGGGGAGAGCAGCAGGCCACTATCATTATCAAGGCCCATGCTAGGCTCTAGGCACAAAGGTGGAAAAAAAAAATGCTTCCTGCCTCCCACGAAGCATTCATAAATAATAAAACAATTTGCAATAAGCACTGTGAAGAAAGCAAGCAGTGTGTTAGTTATAAAGAGGTAGGAAATGGGGAGAATGGCATCTAATTTCATACAGAAACCAGAATAGACCTTTCTGAAGAGATGCCATCTAACCTGTGATATGCAGGATAGGAAGGAGGTGGCCATGGGCAAAGCAGATATGGGAGCATTCCAAGCAAAGGGATCAGCCTGTGCAAAACAATGGAGAAAATTTGTACTGTCCAGAGAAGAAAACGTGTACTATCCAGAGAAGTTGTACTGTCCGACAGTGGAGAAAACTTGTACTATCCAGAGAAGAGAAGGAAGGCCAAGGTGGCTGCAAAGCTGTCAGTAGAGGAGGTAACCTGAGACGAAATTAGCAAGGTGGCCTTCCCAGACTGTGAAGGGCCTCCTAGGCCAAGAGGAAGAGTTTGCTTTTGATGCTAAGTACATTGAGAAACCATTAATGGGCTTTAAGCAAAGGAGCACTATGACCCAGTTTATACTTTAAAGTACAACTTTGGCAAGAAGAAGGTTCCTAGGGAGGGAAAAAGAGAAGCAGGGCATCCAGACTGATGGTAGCTTAGACTAGGGTAGGAACAGTGATCACTGAAGTGTGAGGATTCTACATACACATGGGAAGAACACTGAACAGGACACTTTATTGGATGCAGGGGATGAAGGAAAGAGGAATAAAGAACACAGGGACAGAAGGGATCATGACTGCATGAAGGCCTGTTGCTAACTTCTTTCTGCTAAACCAGTTTCTTTGCCTCCAGGGCTGTTTCATACCCTGACCCATACTACAAAAGCTGAGAACTTTCTTGAATTCTTTACTATAAATTTATTTCATGACACCTCAGAACAAGCTTGGAGGAAAAAGACCGTGAACTCTGATAAATGTAAATGTGACCTTCAGTCTTGAACCTGGCAATCACCTTTCTCCCAACATGGAAATTTTAAAAAGTCTCTTCACGCTGCCTCCATCCCCAGTGAAGAGACCACGACCCCACTTAAAATGTGGTTTACAGGTGAGCGTGAAGGGATGCCTCTGAATTATCTCCTCCCTATTCCATCCAAGGCTCTGCAGGCCCTTCCTGTATCACCAAGCCACTGAGGATGGTAGCTGGGGCACACCCAACACAGTTTCACCTCTTGCTGATTCTCAGTTCCCATCATACCTTGGCTCTAGTTGTATGAATAAGTAATTTCAAGTGGATCTGGATGTGGAACTAAGCTAGCTTTACTTCATGTTTGCTGCTACATGTAGCTAAGCTTATATTCTAGACATTATAACATTTCATACCTAGAAGGAGTCTTAGAGGTCATGTTATCAGACGCCTTTATTATATAGATGAGAAAACCAAGATGTAGAAAGTTAGTCATTTGGGGCGCATCATAATACTCCAGAAAATCATAATCTTTAGAAAGCTCTGTATTCTCATTCTAACCGCATCTCTTGCCAGCTGTACTAATTAATTTATCTCTATACCCTCCTTCAATTTTCTTATTTTAAAATAAAGATAACAACTCCTACTTTGCAGAATAGTCGAGGGGGTCAGAGATAATATACATCAAACACGTGATATTTATAAAACACTCAATAAATTGTCATTTTTATATGTTCACTTTTTGTTGTCCACTGTTAAAGTGACAGTGTCACTTAGTAGCCGATAAAAGCCTAGGACTCATATTTCCAACCAAATGCTCTTCTTTATACTCAGCATACAGCCTGATAGAAATGTTCATGGATTCATGGACTCTTATCTGGTCTATTTAGGAATAACAAACAAACGCATCCTCCACCTCGTGCCCATTTCAAGCCCTCAGAGTTTTCTGTGCCCTGGAGAATTAGGTACACAATTTGTAACTTTATTCAGCAGTGAAATGCCACTGTGGTCGCAAAAAAAAGCTAAAGCAATATTTCAACCCTAAGAACTAGGTCTGGCATTCAGAATAAAAGACTCTTTTAATAGGAAGAATAATCTATCAATTTTGTGAAAGGGCTTTTGGAAAAGGCTCAAAGTCCTACTGCAATATAAAACATAAATGGTACATTGTCCTAGTTTTTTGCTGGAAATTGTACGTTAGCACTAAAGAACAGAATTTCTTTTGCTTCAGCCTGAGTTTTTAGAATATGCTGTAAAGACAACTCTATTTTCTAGGGGTTAATAAGTAATGTAAGAAAAAAATGGCATGGATTAAATGAAGATAATAATTATAGCAATAATCTTGTGCACTCTTTCACACTTAAAGTATGAAAGAAAATATGTTTCTACCCAAGAAAGAAAAACCCTCTCCTTATGATTTTTGTTCTATATACTTTCTAGTATTTTCTTGTACTGAGATATGGTTATAATCCTAGTCCTGCAAGAAGGAAGGTATATGTCTCTGTGTAAGGGTGCAGGGGGCTCATTTCTGGTATCAGCCACTTGAGTGTGCTCTACAATCGGCATGTAGTCTGTCTGTTCACCAAAAAGGTGATAGGATTCCTAGGAAAAGCTCCTGGAGATTTCAGAGTGATGTCCTCTATGGGAAACAGGCCAGGAAGATAAAATAAGAACCGCAGAGAAAGAGCTGTTGCTGTGATCAGCCTGTCAGTGTTTCAGTACAATCAGGCGTGCCTGCGAACCTCGGAGAGAAGGCAAAATGGTAAGATCGGAAACTTGTGCTCTAAAAGCAAAACAAAATTGTTTTTGTACCTCTTCCGTGATCTACTCATTTCTCCGTTTCTTTTGTTACTTTTGAAAGCTCCAATCTTCTCACTGAACTAAGGGAAAGAATGTGTCCATTGTTGGATAGCTATGTAAAGGGCTGGGGTGGGGGGCACCCAGCACATGGTGGGGGCCAGGGTGAGTGGAGAACACTGCTTGATTAGAGAACCCCAAAGCAGAGAGGTGTCCACTGCCTCCTCCAGGGTGAATCTTTTAGGGCCTTGGTTTTATTTGAGTCTTTTTATTAAAGCTAGTGTTCTTCACCAACCCCTATTTTATTTCATTGCTTTAAATTATATTCTAAATATTCCTTTTGCCCTGGTCTCCATAATAAAGACTTTCAAAATATCATGGCAAGCAATTGACTAAGTGAAGAAATACTGAAAGCTGGAGGAATTTAAGCAGAAATGCACACTTTAGGCAAATGTTCTTTATGTTCTAGCTCTGATTTCTTGGGGATTTTTGCTGCACTATTTTAAAGCAAATCCATCAATAAAAGATAACAATGATAGTAATAACTTTGAAGTATGCTCAATGAAAATATAAAATCTCTGAATACACAAATTGTCTTGCTTTTTATAATTTAAAGTTGGTCTGTTCCTTTAGAATATAAAATAAACAGTGCCAGTTCCCCTTTTCTTCATGATCTGAACATTAAAATATTTTTTTACTCAAGAAATTTGAGCTTGCTTTACTAAAGGAATATTTCATACATACAAGAAAATACAGATGTCCTCTAAACCATGTCATGCAGCACACACATATTTAGCTTCTCCTGCATCACTGATTCAATCATTTTTCTATTGAGTGTTTACTGTGGGTTAAATTCTGCCCTACTGAAAAAAAAAAAAAAAGTCCAGTCTAGTGCAATACATGTGCTGTTAGAAGAACACAGATAATAAATACTAACCATAATACATAAATAACGTAATAGAAAATAGTATGTGCTACAGAAAATTAAAGCAGGGTAAAGGGAATTATGAATCTCATGGCAGGATATGGTAATAAGACTGAAATTTTACATAGGGTGGACTCATTGAAAAGGTAAATTTGTGCAAAGACTCCACAAAGATGAAGAAGTGAGCTAGGGAGATATCGGGAAACAGCACAAAGCCCTGTGGTCGCCAGCCCTAATGGTCAGTTTAGTGTGGCCAAGGAGTGACATGGCATAACTCTTATTTTTAAATTTCACGGGGGCTGTGGTGTTGGAAATACGGTAGAATTAGAGAAGTCTATGAGGAGGGCATTATGGTGTCCCAGGCAAGAGTTAATGGCATCTCAGAACAAAGAGATAGCAGTGTTTGTGTTGGCAAGTGGTTAGATTCTGGATATATTTTGAAGATGGACCCATCTGAATTTCCAGATGAATCAGACACCAGGTGTGAGAACGAGAAATCAAGTATTTATTCATGGATATTAACCTGAATAACTGGAAGGATGGAGTTTCCATTCCCCAAGCTTCAGAAGACTGGGAGAATGGGAATGGGAGGTGGAATCAGAAGTTTACATGTTACAAGTAACTCTCAAAGGAGTTTGGAAATATTTACACTCCCACTAGCCGTGTATGAGACCAGGTACATCCCTCCATCAGAGTTCACTTCCATAATCTGAAATCTCGTGTCTTTAAATTCAGAAATATCTACAGCCGTTATCACTCAACACCACCTCTTCCTCATTCTCTACTCTCTCTTTCCAGCACTTTTGTTCGATGTTTTTTTATAGCTATTTAGCTCCATTTCATCTTTTATTACTTTTTAATTTCACTATGCTGCATTCTGGATGACTTCCTTAAATATACCTTTCAAATTACAGTTCTTCCTACCTGTTGCCTGATCTGCTATTAAACTCATTTTCTTTTTATTTCAGAAATTTCCACTTATAAGGTTCTATTTGGTTTCTCAGATCCACCCATTCTTTTCTAGATGGGTGTGGTCTCTCTATCATTTATCACTTTAGTTATTTTAACCACAGTTATTTTCTAATTTCTTTCTTAGCTTTCCATTATTTCAATAACTTTAGATGCTAATTCTCCTCTTCTTTACATCTGATCACTCCCTCTCATTCATGAAGAAATGATTTGCTTTCATCATTTATAGTTTTGTGGTTGCTGCTGTGGGGTTCCCAATGGTAAGGAACATTCCTTGTGCCTGATTTATGGACATGATTCTAGAGGTTTGTTTTAACCTTTCCTTTCCCCGCCAGCTCTAGTTGTTTCACAGGACTGACACAAGTGTCTCATGAATTGGAAGGAGACTGTCCATATCATAGGTAAACATTTTAAACTTGATCCCCACATCTCTATGTTGAAGAGGCTTGGAGTTAAAATTTATCACAGGAGACTCTTCTATCTGAACACCTAAAAAGCAACAGGCTTCCCTGCCTCTCCCCTGGATAATGGGAAAAAATGCTCACAAAAGAGTCAGCCCTTCTAGTGACCTGCTTTTGGCAGTAATCTTGTGTGAGGACGCAGGCTGCCTCTTCAGGCTTGAGATGGACAGTCACCTCTTAATCTCTAGGTGCCAATTGGCACAAATTTGGTGCTCCCCAGAGGACTTCAGTATCAGTTTCAGATCTCTTTCTGGTTTTTTCACCTAGAAATTTCCCATTCTTTCTTTTCAGCATTGCTATGATGTTGTGCTTTTTTTTTTTTTTTTTTTTTTAAATTTTCCAATCCCCTTTACTCCAAATTCTGGTTTTTGTCCAAAATTATCAGTTTGGAGTTAGAAGTGGTTGAATAAGATTTGTGCAGTCAGTGATGATATCTGATCATCTCTGTGACATATGAACTCCCTGAGGCCTTCTGAGTGCCTAACGCACCCCTTACTTTCTAGACTGGGGAGAGGGCCAGAGCCCTGGGTGAGGGACCAGTGGGGTGGCTGTTTACCAACCAACACCCAAGATTTTCTTAGCCACCAGTAAAGCTAGGTGGATGTGTATCAGCCAAATATCAGACTGCCTATAGTGAGTTTTCTTTTCTTACTGCTCTCTACACATAATTCATATTGTCATTTATAGCAATTAGATAAGGAGCTCAAAGGAAAAACACTACCCCAGGGGATCAAAGACTGGGAAAAATATTTGGCCATTAAATTATTCAAAGCAACATGAAGCTATCTTAAAGCCTATTTAGATTATTTTGTATCATGAAATAAGGCAGAATGGAAAAAATATTTTTAAGTCTGAAAGTCAATTTCATATCCTCACTCTGGTACAAAATAAAATATATATTGTAAAGGTACTTACAACTATAGTTACTCACATTTTAATTAGTTCTAGGTACTTCAACATTTAATCACAATTTAAAAATCATTATGTTCATACCTTTGATAATAGGTTAATAATATTAACATCGTCACTTATTTTCCAGAAATTATAAAGACAATCTTGGCATATTCAAAAAGTCACATAGATTATATCTGCAAGAATTGGCATTCAAACATTTTAGGAGTAAAACACCTTTTGAACAAACTTGTGCTTTATGTCTACAAACGTAATTTGTAGAGCAAAATAAGGGTTTTAGTATGCAGGCTTTTCTATATCATGGTGAAAGTGGTGGAGTCCCTGGATCCCATTGTAACATTCTGTGTATTTGAGCATAGATGATTTAAAGATTAATGTCAAGGTTCTCAGTGATGGCTAGTGTTAGGCATTATGTTTGCCTTGCCTTGAAAACTACTTAAAAAGACCTGCCCTGGGTTGTTCCTATTTGTCAATTATTTCCAGCCTTTAGCCAATCAGATTACAAGCAAAGGAGAGACCAACAGGAGGTTGCATTTATTCAGATATTTCCAAAATTTTGTCAAAAACTGTTTCTGATGCCAAAGATTATTCTTTCAGCATTAGGAAACACTTAGAAATAAAAATTTACTATTATTTCAGTGATTCTGGTAGATGAATTTTCATTTCCATGCCAACTCAATATATATTTGAAAAATAATGGTGTATGCAAGCAATTATTAATTAAACTCACTTATTTAATCTGTTTTGATGCATAAGCAGATTCTGGGATTGCTTGTGACACTTCTTTGCCTGCCAGAATTTGGAGTTAAATGTTGAAAACTGTTGTTGCACAGACCATAGAAGCAATTGAACAAATGTGCAAAGGCTTTATGATTGATATTCAGCTGTGATTCAACTTCATCATAGCCTGATCAGTTGACACAGCAATCACCCCAATTATTTAATTTTTTGGTCTATCACGTTTTTCCAGGGCCCACAGCCTGTGATGTGGACAGGATAACAATCATAGTAACTCAAATTATAGCTCTTTCTCTATCTCGCCACATAGAGCCTCAACCTCCTATAAAATACTCCTTAAATTTCTGAGAGACCCAAGCTGTGTGTCTCTTATGCTTGCTATTAAACTTAATCCCACAGAATTGGTCTTGTCCAGTTCTGTCTCTTGTACAAGCCCTTTTAGTCTCTAGGCACCAGGAGCCGGTATTAGAGTTCTCCAGAGAACTAGAACCAAGTAGGATCTCTAGGGATATGTTAGGGGGACTTGTTATGAGAACTGGCTTGCTTGATTATGGAGGCTGAGAAGTTTCATGATCTGCCATCTGCAAGCTGGAGCCCGAGGAAAGCTGGTGGTGCAATTCTGTCTGAGTCTGAAGAGGGGTGGGACACTAATATTAGTCTCGGAGGTCCCAAGGCCTGAGAACCTGGAGCTCTGATGCCCAAGAAAAGGAAACAATGGATGTGCCTACTCCAGAAGAGAAATATTTACCCTTCCCCTGCTTCTGTGTTCTATGTTGGCCCTCAGCAAATGGGATGGTGCCCACCCACATTGGCGAGGGGGCATCTTCTTCACTCATCCCACCCATTAAAACACCAGTCTCTTCCAGAAACACCCCCACAGACATGCCCAGAAATAGTGCTTCACCAGAGATCTTGGTATGCCTTGGCCTGCTCAAGTTAATACATAAAATTACTATCACTGGCTGGGCATGGTAGCTCACACCTGTAATCCAAGCACTTTGGGAGGTCAAGGCAGGATGAGGTCAGGAGATCGAGACCATCCTGGCCAACATGGTGAAACTCCGTCTCTACTAAAAATACAAAGATTAGCTGGGCATGGTGGTGCGTGCCTGTAATCCCAGCTACTCAGGAGGCTGAGGCAGGAGAATCACTTGAACCTGGGAAGTGGAGGTTGCAGTGAGCCAAGATTGCACTACTACATTCCAGCCTGACAACAGAGTGAGACTCCATCTCAAAAAAAAAAAAAATTACCATCACTGAGAGAGTATAGGCTTGTTCTTCAGTTCTGCCCTCTGTGCCCTCTGACTGAAGCCATCATTCTGTCTGTGATGCCAGAGCCACCATGCCCATCTCTGACATAGGGACAGTGACTGACTGCCCACTCTGGGCCACACGATGCCTCACCATAACCTTCGTGTGAACAACTGCTTGGCTTACTGCCAACAGACCGCTTTCCTAAACATTTGCAGACAGAGCCTGGATGTCCAGACAGGACAGACACCATCTTGTCATTGCTACCACACCCCTCTAGCACTTGCATACAAATGCCAGCCTCCCTCCTTCCTCTTCCACTTGAAACAGAATCCTAATTGCAAAGATACTGCATGGAGCCATCCACTTAAACTGCTCATTCATCTGTCAGGTGACTGAAACATGTTTGCATCTCAGGGAAGTCACTGTCATTGATTTGATATCACATATTGTGAAGAAAGTTTTCACATCTATTTGCCCACCAAGACAACCTTAATGTGATGAAATTAAAGGGAAACTACCACTTCACTTCCGGTTTGGGGAGTGAAGTAATTTTGAGAAAGGAAATGTGAATGGCTTGTTTCAACAGGGAAAGATAAGCAATGTAGTGCTTCGGAAAGACATAGAAGCTGTAGATGGCAGGATTTTAAATTAGGGGTTAAGAATGGGCTGCTTAGCTAACCCCGAGAGGCAGTATATATTCCTAGAAACATGGGCAAAACTGCCTGAGAATGATGAGAAGAGAATTAAAATGATAATTCAGAGTAGAATGAAGAACAATACACGAATAGGAACAACTGCCTCTTTCATCTGAAGAGCAAATGGCCGCTCAGAGCACTTGGGAACGTAGGAATGTTACCATGGTTGGAAAGACTGTTCTTTCCTCATTCACATTGTGAATTGGCGTTAAGGCTATTTAACTGACAGGGGCCCCTGGTATCAATGTTAGTTCTGATTGCCTGCCTGAGACTTTTTCTGTACAACTTCCACAATCAGGTAACTTAGTCCATCTGATTGTGTATGAGTTTGGGGCACCTCTAACCTCATATACAAGCAGGTTGACTAAGTGGAGTCAAGTAGATCAATGAAATTAAGCATTTAAAGGTCTGTTCTCATGTTGACAGAGAACTGACTTTTTATATGTCTTTAATTATCTACAAAATACATAAATAATATCTGTAAAACATTCCCAATACAACAAAACAGAAGTTCTCCTTGACTCTTTCCCAAAGGTAACCCTTGTAATTAATTTGATTGGTAAACATCAAGACATTTTTCCTATGCCTATGTATACATTCACACAAGCACACGTGCACGCACACACACACACACACAGAGTCTGGAAAAATATATCTACACACACACATTTTCTTATTGTTGCTATCTGTGTGGGATCACTTTAAATTTTACATATACAAATAGGTCCCTGTTGTTCTATAACTTGGTCTTTTTTCCTGTTTATCATAAAGATAATTCCATATTGCACACTTTTGTTCTTCATAATTATTCAGTTTACGTGACCGTTACTGATTGAGGGAAAATTTGGTTGTTTTTATTTTTCACCATTACAAACGCTGATGCAGCCAATACCTCATATACATGACTATATCTCTAGAATGTATTCCTGGAAGTAAATTACCAAGCCACAAGTTATATACATTTTCATATTTACCAGCTACTGCTCAACTTTTCTTCAAAAGTCTAACCAATTTGTACTCACATCAACTGTGTATAAAAGTACCCACATAAAGGTCTGCCTTCACCAAAAATAGATGTTTTCTTTCTTTTTACCTTTTGGCAACATGATAGAAGAATATCATCTTTCATGTCTCAGTTTACCAAAATCCACTCATCTTTCAAGACGTGGCTCAAAGGACATCTCTTTCATCCACACTCTTTCAGAGTCCCTGAAAGTTGTTCCCTGTACCTCTGAATTACTGCAGTAATTTGTCCAAACCTCTCTCATTACATTCATTACACTCCATTTTATATTATAGTTATTAGTATTGTAGATTCTTACCTCTGCCTCTGGGTTGAAAGCAAGGCCAAAGACCATGGCCAATTTATCTTTATATCTCCCCTGGGTTTTTTTTAGTGGCTTTTACATAGCTGGGAGGTAATAATTTGTAAAATACACAAATACAAGAATTAAAGAAAGAATGAATGGAGTTCTATTCTAAATGAATAATGTTTTATAAACAATTTGTGTTACATGTATTTATGATTTATTCTGAGCAGGCTCAGAAAATAGTGGGTATAAAGAAAGGATAATCAAGTCAGGAGAAAATCTTAGATAAAATCCAATCCTTGGTTCATCTGCCTGATTTACATGAAGAAAAAGATTTGACTCCAACTCTTAATTTTTTTTTTTTTTTTTTTTTAGAGATAGGGTTTCACCATGTTGGCCAGGCTGGTTTTGAACTCCTGACCTCATGATCCACCCACCACGACCTTCAAAAGTACTAGGATTACAGGCATGAGCCACCAAGCCCAGCCTTCAACTCATAATTTTATTTTTATTCAGTCTGATGAGCACTATGGTTGCATCAGAAACACTGAGTTCAAATCCCATGTAAATCACTGACCATGTTTGTGACTTAGGAAAATTCATTAAGATGCTCTGAACTTTGACTTCTTCATCTATCAAATGGGCTTAATAATAACCCTCCTTGCTGCAGGATGGTTATTTATTTTTACCAGAGTTGTTTACTCAGTGCCTACTGTGAGTCAGGCACAGAGGCTATCAACATGACTACATTATAAGGCTCACATGACAGTGTATGTGAACACACTTTTATTTTTTTTTTTTATTTTTTATTTTTTGAAAGAAAGAAAAAGAGAGGAAAGAAAGTGAGAGTGAAAGAAAGAAAAAAAAAGAATGTACGAGAGAAAGAAAGAGGAAGAGAAAGAGGGAGAGAGAACAGGATTCTTGTTCTACTGCCCAGGCTAGAATGCAGTCTAAAAATGGGTACTAAAAACCTCTATTATGCCAATAATTGTGCTTAACAATGGAGACAGGAAGGAATAAGAGATGAAAATAACAAACAAGCAGCCAACCAATATTTTATTTAAACCTGTGAAATGCTATGCAATTGCTGAGGAGTGATTTACTTCTTGTTAGAATAAAAAAACCCATAGCAAACTAAGAAATGATC